>CAIGRN010091638.1:0-20318 GCA_903798345.1 Fraxinus anomala | reverse complement strand
CGGGATTGGGCCGACCCACTAATACAAACCCAATAACAATAAAGAAAATAAACGATGGGTCGAATAACGAGAGTAAAATAACTAAATAATGATCGGCGTGATGTCCGCATCACATCCCCAGTTAGGGAAAACGTGGAAGAAATGGAAGGAGAATGGATATACATTTATCATTGCAGAGAGTTAAAAATTGAGTGAAGTGGCTATAGTTCACATTATTTTGGACATAAAAACTGAAGATATCACTTGGTAAAACATCCATGAGGTCCTTCAGCTATAACTTGATATTCAGTAGAGGAAGATCATGATAGTTCCATATAATAGTGATAAACTTACTTTACTTTTTACTCTTTTTTGGATGTGTCATAGCATTAAAAATATGGGAAGTTGAAGTGATATCTACAGAAGTTGTTAGATATCAATGTATTGTGTTGATAAATAAATCTGACTGGAAGACAGGAAAAAAAATATATCGGTGCACTGAAGCATCAGCTCGGCCTAAAGAAATTCTACTATAAATTTGAAAACTCTTTTCGACAGATTTTCTAGCTCAAAAAAAATAAAAAATAAAATAAATAAATAAAAGGAAAATCTAAAGAGAAAATCATGTCTGTTTGCTTGGAGAGAAGAAAAAATGAATATATATTGTATGCAAACCAAAATAACTGTTGTAACAAGTTATATGCAAGTAAAAATGAATATATATTGTATGCAAACCAAAATAACTGTTGTAACAAGTTATATGCAAGTAAAATGCATTTTGTCAGCTGTTAGATTTGACAATTCTTCTTTCCACAACGTGACCTTCATGTGGAGCTTTGCACTATAGGTCTTTGTGCTGCTAATTGTTTACTAATACCATATTCTAAATTCTAATTTTGAAGTTATTCTTGATTAATAGAAGTATTGCCACAACTCTTTATAACCTTGTAATTGCAAAATTTTCTTTTGAGAAAATTAGCAGAGCTGAAGGTGAATAAGTTTTCCCAGATCTAACAAAGTTTTTAGATCTCAGAAGGAGAAAGCTCTTTCTTTTTTATTTTCTTTTTTGGGAAAAAATGATGTAAACTCAATTCATATATCGAAAGTAAGATAAATTCTGATTAAGAACCGAAACAATAAATNTCTTTTTTATTTTCTTTTTTGGGAAAAAATGATGTAAACTCAATTCATATATCGAAAGTAAGATAAATTCTGATTAAGAACCGAAACAATAAATTCAGGAGGCTCCTCGGCCCATAATACAACATCTTCCACATTCTGAGCATGTCGAGCCAACATATGTGCCACCTTATTCCCCGACCTCCTGACAAAAGAGATAACTCAATTATGAAGATTAGCCAATTCCAGTTTAGCAGCTTCAATAATGTCTCTGATGCTTATCTTCTCCATCGCATTTTAGTGAATTCAGCTGAGGAAAAATTGAACTGAATAGCCAATTGAATTGCTTGTAACGCTGCAAGCGCTTCAATGTCTTCAGTTGTACTGAAATAAGGAAAACGCTTGAATAAGACTACCAAAAAATCTCTATAATGATTTGCAGACAATAATTCCAATTCAACGCTGCATAATCTGAAGTAGGGTGGTATTTCTTCTATATGGGTAAAATAGGTTCACGAGCTATAAATGTGTGTGTTTTATTCACTCCATTGCAACTTATATTGGCAGTCAATTTGAATTTTGATCAATTAAAAGATGGTAAAATTGGTGAGATTGTAACTGTTTATGGTTCACATATTAATTCCAAATATGAAGAAAATTAGGAGTTTAATATTTGTTATAACTTCTATGATGGATGGAAGTTATATTAAGTGGTTTCATATATTAAGATGCTAAAGGATCCCTACCCAAATCTGTATAAAATTCCCCGTAGAGTTTTATTTCTCAAATTGGCAGTCTTGTGTTTTATTTCCATCAAGTAAAGGAGGTTATAAAGTGGGCATTGGTTAGAAAGCTTGTTGGTAGAGCGAGGCTTAATTTTTATTGCAGATTCTCAATTAATCTTGGATAACATGACTGAAGGTATGCAATTTATTTCTTTCATGTTGTATCAGAGCCACCTTTATACTTAGGTTGTTCAGATTTTCAAGAAATATATACAAATTTTTAAGTTTTTGAATTGCTAATGCAATGTCCGTTATTCTTTAGATTCTAGTTATGCATTATTCTTCAAATTCTTAAGTTGCCAATGCTGCAATTATTACCATTATTTGGAATTTATATGCATGATGGTATGAACATGGTGCATATAGATGATCTTTAAATAATATCCATTTGTGATGTCATAATATTTTGATTTGATGATTTAGTCACCATTTAATAACTAATTTAGAGATGTAATTTCGGATTTCGACATATTATAACTTAAAATTAGCTAAAGCATCTTTAGTTATAATGCTATGTCTTGAAATTAATCTATATGATGATTATTTGTCCCCAAAGGGAAATAGTTATCTTAAGTATTTTATTGCAATAAAGTGATTAAATTAATATCAAAACAAGAATTTTTCTATGCCTATAGGTATGAAAGTACTTGTATTTGGTATTATTAAAGTCTGTGTTAATTTAATTTTTGACAACAACCTCTATCCACAAGGTCTAAATTTACAAAATTGAATGGACGGTTAATTCAAAGATAATTTTCAAAGCATTAATGTCTGTTTATCTTATATATATTCCTAACTTTTTTAATGACTCTATTCATATTCTAATGCTATGCGGTAATAACTTTTCTGACTAGAAGGAAAAAATTCTCCTAACATTAAAGGTATAGGATCTCGACTTGGCGTTCTTTGTGAATGAACCACTTGTCCTTACGGAATCAAGTACGCCAGAGGAGAAGATACTATATGAATCGTGGAAAAGATCCAATCCTTAAGCTTGAGTTTTATGAAGACTTGTGTTAATAAAAGAATTAGAGGATCAATCTCTCAATGTAACAAGGCCAAGGATTTCATAAAAGCTATTGAAGAGCAATTTGTAAGTCTGATAAAATGTTGGTCAACACTGTAATGAACAAGCTTTCAGTCATGAAGTTTGACGATTCTAAAAGTGTGGGTGAGCACATATTGGAAATGAGAGATATTGCTGCTCGTCTTAAATCCCCCGAGATAGAGATTTTGAAGTCATTCCTTGTTCATCTCATTCTGAACTCTCTTCCTACGGAGTATGATTCATTTAAAATATCATAATACACATAAGGAAAAATGATCTATGAATAAATTCTTGACAATATGTGTTCAAGAGGAAGAGAGGCTAAAGCATGAAAAGTTGAAAACTACTCATCTATAGCTCATGATAAAGGAAATGAGAATAATGGTAAATACGGTCTTAAAATAAAGAACTAATTTCCAATGAAGCAAAAGAACAATAAGGATATATGTTTCTTTTGCAAGAAAAATGACATATGAAGGACTCCTTCAAATATAAGAAATGACTTGAAAATAAAGGCACTCTCAATCTCATTTGTATGTCACGAATCTCATTTTGTTAATTTTTTACAAACCATACGCGTTGGATTGATTGTGATACTATAATTTACGTTTCCAATACTAAGCAGGGCTTTCTAGTCCTAAGGATATCACAATCCAATAAGCCAAATATCTATTCTGGAAATTGGTTGGTATCAACCGTTGAAGGCGTGGGAACTTTTATATTAGTTTTAAAGATCGATTTTCATTTAGATCTTAATAACACTTTATGTTCCAACCCATTCTTGTAATTTAGTTTCTATTTCAAAACTAGCACTGTTAGGTTTTAAATTTGTATTTGAAAACTGAAGTTTTAGTTTATTTCAAAATTCAGTTGTTGTTCAACATAGTGTTTTGGTTGGTAATTTATATAAATTTGATTGGATCCCACTTATGAATGTAATTGTTTCGACTTGCATAGTAGTAGCGTTGACAATAAGCATTCTATGGTTAAAGGAGAATTCATCTTAACTATTACACATGAGATTGAGATATATCTCCATTTTTAAGTCTCTCCATGGAGATATATCACAATCTCATGTGTTATAGTTAAGATGAATTTTTTTTAGCAATCCAAAGTATATTGATTCATTTTGAAAAAAAGAACTCAAGTACAACGGGAAATGGACTAACTAAAAAACAATCGTCACTGCATGAGGAAAACGTAGAACAAGAACACCACTTAATGTTGAACGTGCAGAACCTAATACTTGCAATCGGTGATTTCAATTTGCTACATGACACAAAATAGTTTCTTAGTTGAAACATTGAAATGAAGAATATGGGTGAAGCCTCTTTTATCATTGGCATACTGCCTCACAGAGATAGATCTAAAATGTCATTAGGATTGTCTCAAAAGGCCTACATTGAAAGGGTTTTAGAAAGATTAATGATGAAGGATTGTGCATCAAGTGTAGTACCCATTGTTAAAGATGATGAATTCAATCAGAAACATTGTCCAGCAAATGAATTGGAAAGAGAACACACGACTTTTATACCTTATGCTTCCGCTCTTGGCAGCTTGATGTATGCACAGTCTATACTAGACCCAACATTGCATTTGCAACTAGTGTACTAGACAAATATCGAAGTAATCAGGGTATAGAACATTTGATAGCTGCCAAGAAAGTGATGAGGTATCTTCAAGGAACCAAAGACTACAGACTCACGTACAAACATTTTGACAATTTTGAAGTAGTTGGATGTACGGACTTGAATTTTGTTGGTTGTGTAGACAAAAGGAAGTCTACTTCAAGATACATTTTTTTTTTTTTTTTTTTTTTTTGTAGTTGGAGGAGCTGTAGTAAGCAAACTATAATTGCATTGTCTATCATGGAGGCAGAATTCATTGGTTGCTATGAAATTACAACACAGGTATTATGGTTGAGAAATTTTATCAAATGCTTCACAATTGTCGATACTATAGAGAAGCATTTGAAGATTTATTGCGATAATTCGACTGCAATTTTTTTTTAAAGAAATAACAAAAGTGGAAGCTGAAGTAAACACATCGACATAAAATATTTGGTTGTCAGAGATCATATAAAGAAATGAAGTACATATTAAGTATATCAAGATAGATCTTATGATAGCAGATCCCATAACTTAGAGCTTCTTGGCTAAAGTTTATAAATCCCATGTTGAGAACATGGGAATTACTTGCTCAATCATGATACTCTGATTCTTGTTTAAAGATTGTTGTTTCTGTATTTGAAACATTTTTAGTAGTGTACTTAAAAGTTTGTAATTGATATCCATTGTGGTTATTGAAGTTTGGACTCAGAATGACTTATACGAAGTTCACTAACAAAGTAAAGTACTCTTTTAGAGGTGAACGTACTTGTAATATATGGAAGGAAATGTTTGATTATTAAAACATGACAGCCAAGATTAAAGTATTGTGTATTTCTATTTTTGTAGGTTATTCACAGTTTTAGTGCATGACCATGTTAAACTTTTTAATTTTTATATTCATTTTTCAACCACACATTTATACAATAAAATGTTTTGCACGTAAATTCAAAACATTTCCCTACTTTTTAATCATACATTCTCCAAAAAATCACTATTCAAAACTCCATTTTCTCAAAATAATTGCCATCAAATAGTGGCTAAGTTCTCACCTTAAAGTTATCGTCACATATTCAATTACAAAGATGAAGAAAATTAAATGGTGAGTTTAATATCTGTCACATCTTCTATGATAGATGGAAGTTATTGAGTGGTTTCATATATAAAGATGTCGAAGAGTCCGTAGCCAAACCCGTATAAAATTCAGTGCAGAGTTTTCTGACTCAAATTGAAAGTTCTATATTTTATTTCCATCGAGTAAAGGAGTTATAAAGTGAGCATTGGCTAGAAGGCTTGTTGGTATTGTGAGGCTTAATTTTTACTGTAGATTCTCAATAATCTTGGATAATATGGCTGGAAGTATGCAATTTATTTCTTTCAAAGATTTCATTGCTTTCTCTTGCACCACATTCTGTATCTCATAGAAACATTTGGAATATTTCCAGGATTGATTTAAATTGTTTGAGATTAGAATGTTTCATTGTGTTGTCTCCTGTGATAGAAGTACTCAGCTGACTTGGTATGCCAACTTTCTTAGTACATCCCTGAGGTTCAGGAGGATTTATTGGTATATTGTGATCCCAAGTGTCTACTAATAATTTCTTGAAAAATGAAAAAATAAGTAAGATTTCATACATTTTCAGCAATCTACTGTTATTCGATTTTGTTTTAATCAAAATAATGATGTCCGTGGTCTTATGGCATCAATTATTGTCGCAATGATAGCTTCTTGGGTTCTTATTTTCCAGGTTTCATCTATTGCCTGAATTTGACCAAGGAAAACGGAGTTGCCGCAGACGACTTGCAGGCCACAACGAGCGTAGGAGGAAGCTGCCACCTGGATCTTTAATGTCCACTCGTTATGGAAATCATTCTTCATCCATATTCGGTTGGACATTATAGACTCAACTTCTTAGATACTCTTGTTCTGCTATTACTTTTGCAAAATATTTATTCCCAATTTGGTTAATTTCTTTTTGAACAAACTGAGTTCATATGATTGATATTTGCCATGCCAGAAAACCATGGAAGAACTGGAGGCTTTGTGATGGACTTTGCTACAAACCCAATTCTGACTGGGAGGGATTCATGGCCAAATACAATGTCGCCTGAACAAGTGGTGGGCAATCAAGTTAAGATCGCAGGTAAGTTTGCACTTTCATGGCAGGGCAATTTGCAAAATCCTCCTCCAGATCTTCTGCAAGGTTTAACGACCCGAACCAATTATCTGGGTCCTGGAGTATCTTCTGAAGAATGTTACAGTGGAGTCTCGGACTCCAGCAGTGCTCTCTCTCTTCTGTCAAATCAACCGTGGGGCTCAAGAAACCATTCATCCAGTCATGGGGAGAACAGTTCACTTGATGCCAATGGAACACCCCTAGTTCAGCCATTGGTTACCCACAGTGCACCCATTGAACACTTTTCAGTATTCTCGCACGGTTTCAAGGGCAACCAAGTCAGTAGTACTTTGCAAGAGATGCCTCCTCATCTTGGTTTGGGTCAAATTTCACAGCCCGATAACAGTCGGTATTCCAATGAGCTTGAGATGGCTCGACAGGGCGGAGGACAGTACCGTGAACTTCTCCAGTCCAGGGGTTTTAATTCTTCTGTCCAGCATATGAACTGGTCACTTTAGAACTTGTATCTTAAATAACTTGCAGGTTCTTCTCAAGTTCCTTGCAATCTACTTGTGCCATTTGCTCTTTGTGCTCCGTTAGGCAAAAGACACGTATTTGCATATGTAGTACTTTATGTTAATGGATGTCTTTCACGTTGTTTGTTTTGTATTTGCTCACCATTGCCCGAAGTGTCTATTGCATATAATTACCAGTAGTTCATGTTGTATATCTACATTGGAGCTAGATTCTTGATCTTCAATAAGTTCGACAAGATTGTTTTAGTGAAAATCTCGTATATCTATAATATATTAAAAATCACATCAAGTGAGAATTATTTTTTGGACGATTATAATTTTATTACAATTCAATTATTTCAATAATATCTTACTTTTTCTTTTTTCAATATATATTTAATTTACGAACAGTAATAAATACTATAATTAATTCTCAATTAATTAACATTAACATGCACATTTATTTACTTATTACTAATTAGTGTTCACATTCACATTTCGTCCGTCATTAATTCTCTGTTAATTAACATTTACATTCATTTAATTAGTATTAATAAGAATTTTATTTTTGCATTAGTTCAATATTCACGTCTATGTATGCTAATTAGCATCGAGTTTCACTTAATTGGAAATTAAATTGTATTTATTTAATATAAATGATTTAACATTTATTATTACGTATATATTATTTGGTATTAATTCTAAAAAAAATTAACATTCACGTTAATTCATGTATCGTATTTGTCATTCATCTTCATTCATCTATAATATATTAAATATTAAATCAAATGACAATCATTTTTTGAACTATAATGGCCCTACTTCAATTCAATTATTTCAATACCTTTCTTTTTTTGAAATTATATTTAATTTATTAACGGTAATAAATACTATAATTAATTCTCAATTAATTGACATTCACATTTATTTAATTATTATTAATTAGAATTTCTCGTTCACATTCAACTCATTATTCATGCCCATGTATGCTAATTAGCATCGAATTTCACTTAATTAAAAATTAAATTATATTCATTTAATATAAATGATTTAACATTTATTATCACTTATAAATTCTTTGGTATTAATTCTAAATTAATTAGCATTCACATTAATTCATGTATCGTATTTGCCATTCATCTTCATTTATGCATTTATTTGTGATTTTAATACTCATATTCAAGTATACATTTTACTATTTACGTGCATTTATAATAATTAAAATTTATTTTCAAAGCTTGCATTTTTTCTCATATTTAAATTAAAAGGGTAAATGAAAGATCAAATATTACTTTCTAGCATTTATAAAATATTTCAAAATAACATACAACGCACGTTCAATTCTGACTAGTTATATTTAAGTATAAAGATTTTGTTTTTAAGGATTCCTCTGTTCTTGCTGAAGAAAGAAGTAATGATAATCGCAATCGAAATTACTACAGTTTTTTTCCATTCATGAAGATTTCACAATGGAGCCGTCAAATAGGCAATGAACTCTTCAAGATTTTACGGAATGCAAACAATACAATAATGAAGGGTAACTCGGATTTTTAATGCATCCGTGAACATCTGGTATATCAACGAGGCTATGCGAGAATTCTTTTCCACCTCAATAATGTGCAAATTCAACGTTGCATTGCAGCTTCGGGTCGTTCCTGGGAATTTTGATGTTGACTGAGTTCAAATGTGACTCCTAGACTTCGGATCCGGGGCATATAATTCAGTGCTCGTCTTCATTTATTCCAGGACAGTTGGATAACAGTGCTTCCATTGACTCGTACTGAAAAACAGAAGATGAACAAAAAAAAGATGTAGGGCTATTAAGTTTAATGAAAAACAGCATTTTGATATAACCACATCAATATTTCCTAACTAGTTTTCTGATTCAACAATCTCTGATATGATCCTATTACCTGACATCCACAAAAAAGGCAGTAATGGAATTCATTTCTTAGCTTCATCAACATATCCAGCAAATCCTGCATTGAACAAAGTACCCAATAATACAATTATCGTTCCAGGCCATAAGCAAGTATAGTGAAAAAGGTTCTAGCCAACGTAACATGCTCAAGAACAAATTGTTCTTCAATGATCTATCTGCAGTATAACATTGTAACATATTCTATATAACGAATGGATAAGATACACCTTCAAAAAGAGGCTTCATAAATTACCATAGAACACAAAATATATGGCAGGGTTTATCACTGAAAGGGAGAAGGTTACCTGTGAAAATATTAATATCCACATATAGACATCAAGAGACCATAAGTTTATCACAATCCATTTGGATTTAAAAATCCATGACTAACTACTCTTAAGGTTGGCATGCAAATGACAGGCAGTAATTAACCAAAAAGCACTTGCTTGAATTGTTGATTGAACCATTGCATATAGCGAAGTGTATGCAATGTTTTCAATGTCATGCATTCTACAATATAATTGCCCAACAGATGCTTAAAAGGATTCAGGCTTGATACTTCTTTATTAAACTAATGCATAAGCTCCAGTTTGGTGTATGACAATCAGTAGCAGCTACAATAAGCCCCTGTTTGAGCCCCATTTTTTCTAAAACTCATTTTTTCAAAATTCATTTTCAACACATTTTCTCATTATTTAATGTTATACGTAAACCCAAAACTTTTTTCTATTTTTTAACCATACACTCCAAAAAATCACTGTTCCAAATGGGTCTCAAAATAGGGGCTAAATATGGATCTACTGTCATCATGACTGCTCATCCTCACAGCTGGACAACTGCCATCATTTTTATATAATTTTTCATTTTAGTGAACCCAACATGAACCAAATGCAATGGCACGTGCTGCAAGATTCATATTGATGGCAGTGTAACCATGGTAATGATATGCATTCACAAAGGATGCCAGAGCAGAAACAAGCGAAAACTTCTTCAGAATGAATCAATGTCAATAGTAGATGCAGGATAAACATCGTCATTCATTAAGAGCTTGTTTGATAGTTCTTATAAGCTTGTCAAAAATCATTTTTAACTACACATTTTTTAGTATCCACAACTTTTATCTACTTCAAAACCACAAATTCCTCGAGACTAAGTGCTTATATGCATTTTAAAGCTTAGTCAAGCAAGCACAATATTACTCACTTCTTTAATACATTAGCATATCAACGATTGAATAATCATCTGAAGAACTAGAGAGAACGATTAAAATGACACACTACTAATAAATTTTCTATGCATGCAGGCAGGTTGAACCATGATTACAACTAAAGCTATGCATGAAATGCAAAGATGGGAACAAACAGAATGTCAGAAATGCATATGAAAAAGTATCTAATAAATGGTACCTCTTCAGTAATTTCTTCTTCTTCTTCTTCTTCTTCCTCTTCCTCCTTTTCCCCATCCTCGTCATCTTTCTTCTCAACCTCAACAACATCCCTGTTTTCCAGCTGTGCTAATGCTGCCTCCGCCTTCCTAAAATTCACTGTAATCCTCCTTCCCTTCCAGAGCTCCTTCTGGCGACTTCCAAAATCCACCATCAATTCCTCTTCTTTTCTCCTCTTCTTCTCAGCATTCTCTTTCTCTAATCTCAGCTTCTCTACCTTGGGATCCTCTCTACCAATCCCAGCTCGGCCCCTCCTTATATCCAATCCCACTGGCTCGGCCCGGCCAGAGCCCTCCTTGCCCAATACAGAGCCAGGAGTGTAGCCCATTTGTTTTAGCAGTTTGAAACCAATATTGGATTGTGGAATAGCCGAACCTAACTTTTCTAGGGTTTGTTGGTCTTCATCAACTTGGTCCCTCTCCCTTTTGAGCATTCTCTGCTTATGCCGATTTTGAGGTCTGGATTTCTTGTTTGAAGAATTTGACATGGAAGCTGTACTACTAGAAACCTTGAAAGAAGATAACAACGTAA
Source organism: Fraxinus anomala (assembly GCA_903798345.1). Classification (NCBI taxonomy): domain Eukaryota; kingdom Viridiplantae; phylum Streptophyta; class Magnoliopsida; order Lamiales; family Oleaceae; genus Fraxinus; species Fraxinus anomala. Next base: position 9,252 of record CAIGRN010091638.1, on the reverse strand, counting down.
AACTTTAGTTGCGTTCATACTAAATCAGGACATCAAACTAAAATTCTCCATAAAATCAAATTCAAAGAAAATATCAAGGTTCAAAAATGTGTAATGCGTGCAATACGTTTCTGTCGAGCATCAAATATTATAAGCATATAAGTGCATATGTGTAATTATGCATTTTTTAAATTTTAATATTATTTAAAATATTTTAAATTAATAAATAAATATAATAATGCATTCTTTGAACATTATACATATTCTTCAAATTTTCAACAAAAAGCGTATTGCTCATAAATACTACAATTACTTAGTAATTAATTCCTACAATTAGATTAGTACGAATATCACTTAAAAAATCCTATATATTGTCTGACTCCTCATCATCACAACCATTAACAATCCATGATTGTGTATCACTAGTATCACTTGCTTGTAAAACTAGAGGAAGACCAGAGAAAAAGAAGGCTCGGGCTCGGGCTCGACATAGATAGTTAGCAACTCTATGAAAAATTTTGTTTTGATTTTGATTTTTCTAAATGTCAAAATCCTACAAATTGTTGAATATAATTCATGAGTTTGGGTTATTTAAACTAATTTGATTTTTTTTAAATTATGAAAATAGACTAGACTTTGTTACGTTAATTTTGACACAATTTTTAACACAAATGCACGTGCATTTTGTCGTTTAAGCGTGTATATGTAGTCAACAAAAAGAGTAGACCGCATTATCATGAGCATTTCAAAAACTCAACAAGCGTATGCGGGCATTTTAAAACACTGGAAAATATTAACAAGGTCCAATAATATATCAAACGAATTCAAAATTTCAAAACATGCAATATTTCAACAATACAGCAAAGAAAGTAGGTATTTAGAAGTATGCAAAATAAATAATGCTCAAGTTCTCTTAGTTTTCTATGCTAGTGGCCAGGAAACTTAACTTCTCACAATTTATCTCTCAGGGGTAATTCTTTTGTTTCAGATCCAACCATCCAAACAGAAACGAGGAAAAAGGTTGGCTTTGAGATATACATGCATATATGCTGCAGAATATAGAGAATTCTTATAAGCTGGTTTGTTCAAGATTAGTAGCTTGCTTGGCTAAGCTTAAAAGCTACATAATTTGTAGTTTAATTTTCTAAGTCCTTCCCATTATAGCCTGATGAATTCTCAGAGGAATAGCAACAAACAACAATCGACAATAGCAACATGATCATTTGTAAATACTGTTATACTTAAGCAAAGGACTGGTTTTTTTCGCGAAATTAAGCGAAATTTAATCATGCTAAAAGTTAGAAAATTCCAGACATTCCAAGAATCGAAATATAGGTTAAAAATTGAAGAATTGGGGTTTCTTAAAATAAACAGCCTACTTTAGAAGAAAAAAGTTATGTATGTACGCATATTATTAATTACTCCTTGTTGAAAGAAGTTTAACCTCTTTGGAAGCTTCCGGAGGTAGAAATTGAGAGAGGTCTCCCATGTAATCTTCTTCTTCTACTGCTTCCGCCATTGCTGTCGATTCTCTGCTCGGTGCAGATCAACGTACAGACTTTTGATTTAATGACTATCGAATAATCGGTAATTCAAGAACTCATTCACCTTGCGAATCTGTAGGTGCTTTTTGGCTTTAAAGAATTTGCTAATTCGTTTGACCTCCGTTGCTCAAAAATTTCCCCTTCAAATTTATTTCCCACTGCACAATTTTTTGGATAAAATAATTTAAATGTAAATTCAAAAAAAATATATATATTTTTACTTTTAATAGTATATTTTCTTTAAAAAGAAATTATTATTACAAAATCTATTTTTTAAAAAAGGGCTTAAACTTTGACAATAGGGTTTTTGAAAATAATTGTGCGAGAAATATTTTTTTGTGAATGTGCGGTACAGAAGTAGGGAAATTTTTAGGCTAACATGTAAATTTATGTTAGGAATAGTTGCAGTTGTGGTCCCTTTATTTTCTTGAGATGCTGATGGTAAAAAATGAGTTTAGAGAAAAATGAATTTCGAACAATAAATATCAAATATGGACTTAATAAAGCCACACATTATTTAAACTTCATTTCCCCAAATTCATTTTTAATTTCACATTTTTTAATAAAATAATTTTAAACGTGAATTTATAACTTTTTCTTATTTTAACCATACTTTCTCTCTCTCTCTCTCTCTCTCTCTCTCTTTTTCAAAAATTTCACTTTTCACCAAATTGATTTTCTAAAAACCTACATCAAACTATTATATAAGTCAATTTTAAAATATCTTTTTTATTAATAAAAACAACAATCTACATATATTTGAAAATAAAAATTTATTTAGAAAACATTTGAACTTGATTCGGTATTAATGCCCTGTTTGATTATCACATTTTCCACGAAAAATGTCACATTCGACGAAAACGAATTCCACTTTAACCATTTGATTGCAACATGAAAATGAATATCGAATTTCAAGGTACAACCATTTTAAACTGTATTTTCTTTGTTTTCATGGAAAACAAAGTTTGGTGAGTTTTTATTTTCTAACTAAAATGAAATTTGAATTCCTTTCCACCTTTGCCTATCAAACGGATCCTAATGGTCCGTTTGATTGCAATGGTGGAAAATGGATAGAAAGAAAATGAATTCCATAGAAAGTAATTGCCTAAAAATTGTTTTGTAGGGAATTGTTAATTAAGTGTGTTTGATTGTTATAATTTTCCACCCGAAAAATTTTTAAATTTTGTGTTCATTTGACTTTGTTTTACATGAAAATTGTCCATTAAAGTGATTTTTTTCCCACAATTGGTTATAAAATTTGTTTTCATTGCTAAAAAGTAAAAAAAAAAAAAAAAAAAAACCTAAATAATTATTTTTTTCATCGAAGTTTAGTGTTCGTTGGATTTTGTTTTATATGGAAATTGTCTATTAAAGTGATTTTGTTTTTTGCAATTGTTTATAAAATTTGTTTCCATTGCCAAAAAAAATAAAAAATAAAAAATAAAAATTCAGAAACCTAGAATTCAGTTTTCCCACCAAAAAGGTGGAAAAATGAATTCTATTATTTAGGGGAAAAGAGGCCCGTGGGAGGATTGAGTAGAATAGGTTTTCCCAAGAAACAAAGTGTTGTCAAACAACACAAAAGTTGGAACTTGGAAAATAAATTCCATGTTCCAAGGAAAATTTGTTGTTTCAAACCTAGCCTAAGTAACTTTTATAGACAAAAGTTCTAGCACATGTAAATTTGACTACAAAATGCTAGTTAATTTGAATTAGATAGTAGAGTTAATTGTTTAATAAATTACTATACTTAGGTTCGTATCTCGGATGCATTACTGGGATTTTAAATTACTCTTCAATCATCACTCATTTTTCAAAAGTTACTCTGCATCCACCACTCATCCTAATGCAGTTCCTTTCACTAGGCAGAAATGCCTACGTGGCTAAAAGACCATCCTATGAGGCACATTATTTATTAATTTATTTATTTCCAACTACGTAGAGACCATCCTACATGTCAAAAGGCATAGTTAACTAGGCAAAAACGCTAAAACACATTTGCTCCTACTTGATTAAAATCGTTCACCCATTTTTTTGAATTTGATAAAACTGCAGCCACACAAAAATCTTAACCCTTTTTCCTGTTCCTGAAGGCAGAGAGATTCTGTTGTCATCCTCAATCTAGGACCACAAGCTATTAGAAAGTTGCAATGTCGCACCTAGAATGACCACATAGAAGTAAGATTAACTTCTCTAACTGCAGTTGTTATGGGTTTTGTTAGATCATTTAGAAAAATATAGATGTTACGTCCTGAAATATTTTGGTAAAATTTGGAATTTCTAGGGATTCTAATAGCGTTGAGGTTTGGTGCTGTTGTTGAAATAGATCAATTAGTGCCACAAATAACAAAAAATGAAAATGGCGCTATTTCTAAGATATTTAAGTTGCTGAAAATGAGATTTTGCAGTGCAATCTGCAAAATGTGATTAGGAATGAATGCGAAGCATATGGTAACATAGATACTTATGAATACTTAGGAAATTTGCGAAGCCGCGTGACAAAGATCATTTATTATTTAACGAAAAATTTAAAGTGACTTATATATCCCTACTTTTACCCCTTTAAATAGGTGCTCCATTTCATTTGAAAATCACAAATCCCTCTAGAATGGCAAAAAAATGTGCTCTTATATAATTGTGACATGTACTAGTTAGTATATGGAATATAAGGCGACTTCTATATTTGTATAGTTTTTAGGATATGATTTGAGTCTATGATATTGTTATTATTGTACATGGATACTACAATGTCATCATGACTCATATATTGTGCACAAGATATACCGTGACATTCACTTGCATTCATATGCATAAACACGTGGAATGAGGAGTAACGTGCATAACTCTGAGAACAAGAGGTATAAAAAGTAAGAGAGGTGATGGTGAATTCTCGAATATAACGTGGAATGAAAAAAAGATAGTATTTAATATAATGGAATCACCATAAAGGTGTATAGTATTACACTTCATGTCTGGATACATATATCGCTTGAGACCCTCAACTATCATTAAGGGTATCCAGTTATAGGGTTGGTGGTCTGATGCTAGTATACTATGTGGCTACTTGGTGGCCTTGGGACTACAAATTGGCATGATGAGCACCGTATACATAGGCATGACCTAAATTTTATTTATTGTAATTCCTAGTAAACTATCTTGAGTCTCGATGAACAACAACAGATAAATTGTGATTCTCTAAGTCTTGGTAGGCAATTACAATCCCACAAATACTAGAAGCATGCATGTTGTTGGCCATATTGATTTTTGAGATAATACGACATACAGTAGTGAGATTCGAGTCTAAACAATTAGAAAAAAAAGAATGAGCCGAGATAGTGAGAAAAGTTGTGAACTTCGAGAATGAGATCATAGTGAGAAAAATTATTGCAAATCATGCACATGGTCATACATATTGTCACTTATTGAGCATTCGTTCATAATGTTTTGCATTATAGGTGTGAAAAGGCAATGCATATACTAGATGTTGGTACCAACTCTCATATGATGGGATTATGTAATGGGTATCTGATTGTGATTTAGTGAGCCTGAATTGTATTTATTGTAATTCCTAGTGCAGTATCATGACTCTTATTAGGAAACAATAGAAACGAGTGTGATTCCCTAATTTGAATGGGTAACAACGGACCCACAAACAATGGAAGACGCATATGTTATTGGCAATATTTATATTTTAGCTTATACTGAACACCATATTGCGATTTGGGCCCAAAGAATTTAAAAACCAAATAAACTGAGATAGAAAAGTCTTGAACTTTGAGATAGAGATTATAATGAGAAAAAATATAGTAAATCATGCACATGTTCATGCATATCATTACTTAATGAGAATTCATTCATATAGTTTAGCATTGTAGGTACCCAACTCTCATATGATGTAACAATTGTGTACTGAGTGCTCATCGTGGTTCAGTTGGTCTATCACAGTGAAAACCCAAAAAAGATTACAACCGATTTCATTGAAATTCAAATTCTTTACATTTTGGTTTAATTCTCGAATGTTTTCCGCATTCTATTTTGAATAAAATTTATGTTGCTAATGTGGACAAATTTAATGTGTAATTTATGCTACCTCATATTTTCATCTATCATGAGGGAAATTTTGTAAAAAAATAAATAAAAATTGAATGGATCCAAATGGATAATTATATAATTAAACCACCCTCAAAGAAATAATAAACACAACGTCAAAGGTCAAAATAACAATCCCATTCCTGCCTTAATAATGTATTAAATAAAACATTATTGGATGACAGGGAGATATGCATCCTTAATATGCTGACTGGAATGCAAACTTCTTTCATGAAAAGGATTCAGATGAGCAGCGATGAGATGATGAGTTACCATGGAGAGATCTGTATGAAGATCAAGCAAAGTTGGATAAGATTATTCGTTAAGCAACGGATTGCAAGTTTGATTCGTCATATATGCTGTTGATTTCCTTAACCATGCTTGTCCTTGTGCTTGTAGAATATATAACTTAACTACCCCTTGCTAACATGATGTTGCTGTGATTCTCGATGAGATGAAAAATCTAGTAGACTATGTTGATGGTTGTTAGAGGGTGAGACCTACCTGAGTTGTTATAAGATGATAATGGACCAATCACTGAGTGGAGAAGTTTGCGACCAGATGTTGATGCACTTTTAGTTAAGCTCTCCTCATGGTCTAACGCATGGAAGGGAAGGAAACAAACCAAGAGAAGACTGGGATAGGTGAGGATTTCATAGGTCAATCTCGGTCTACTTTAGTCGTTAAGAGGAACAGCCAGGTTATCATGACTTGTTCTCCATATGGTGGACGGGCCATAACAATAGATATTATTGACCTCAATTTTTGTAGGGATAATGTGGTCAACATATTCCACTTCCCCTCACATCCACGCAACTTCATTCCTCTGCATTTGGACAAACTCTTAAAGCATGTAGCATTTTTCTATTGTGAGGGAGGTGACCGTGAGCACTTCGACGGTCAAGGCGTCTATTGGTGAGTAAGTATTTAGGTGTGTGACGTGCTAAAGAAGTGAGCCATAATAAGGGATTCGTATATGGGAGATTGTATGTAGAGACAATAGTGAGAAAGCAAAGCTATAGTTAAATATATAAATTTACATTACCTTCAAATGATGCAAAATGCGAGCTTTTATAGTAGATGACGAGAAATAATTACCGTCGGATGAAGAGACACATTGCCTTATCTCAATGGCCGAAGCACCTTTCATATATGTCATTTTGTCAATCCTAGGCTCAGTTGTATTTAATGTTTTGACCATTTGCAACCTTATAGCCTAGCTTGTAAGGACTAGACCTAACATTTTTGACTAGGTAGAGTGGCTGATACAGTGAGTGATCATATAAATCAATCATGAAAGATCATGTATGAAAGATCCTTGTAGTGCCTTACCTCGCCTTGCCTAATCTCATTCATAAGGGTTTGACCTCTTCATGGGGGTTCGATCGATTGCCAGATAGGTAGGATGACTTGGAGTGTGGGCCTGGGTTCACTTATTGAGTGGCGGTACGTGGTCATTTTTTTACAGTCTCCTTAGAAGAGGTGTAATAGATATCATGATATGTCAGATATACCTGAAAATGTTTATCGTTGTATGTATTAAATTAAAAGTTACTACTATTAATTAAGTGTAGAACTATCAAAGTAGCTATTGTTTATCTACTGTTTGAATGTTACTGCTTCTATGCTTGAGAATAGTTATGAAACTGCGGAATTGAATATGACCTGGTTCATCTCTTTTGAGTATGGCATACTATCTTATTGGAGTTGTTAAGTCATTTTTGCAATCTAAAAATTGTTTTTGATGGACATGTTATTGTAACTTGTACATAATGAAATTTATGTTTTCAATCAAATGACATTTAAATGTTAAGCTTAAAACTATGGAAACACTAAGGGACAACCAACAACGTAGGATGAGGAACAAGGTCAATACTAACCCCATTTCCTTCGTTTTGAAATTAAACAATATTTAATTTTGACTTTATATGGTATACAATGGAGGGTCATCTAGTCAGGAACAAACTCTATATGAGATTTTTCCATTCATGCCTACTCCTAATATAACAATGCAATATGGAAAAAACTCCAACCTCACCTTCCTTGCCCTAGGGTTGATGCATCTGTTAGATGTGAAGAATTTAATATCGGCAGCATGGTGAAGGAGTTACAGCTGCTTGATGCTGAAGAGGACGCTAGTTCAAGAGATGCAAGGGAAAGGGAACCGATCAGGAGCACATCTACGGTTCCTAGAGCTTGAAATTGATGCATCTTAGAGTTTGGAATGTGTTTAAATGGCTTTTGTTGATTAAGCTTGTTTTGTCGGATAACACTTACATTGAAGTCATTTGTGTTAATTCTTTTCACATTGCTTCTTAATTTTGTGGGTTGAACTATATTAAAATCTGTGAGTATTGTGGTCCTCCTAACACTTGTGGGCTGGTGCTATTTGTGATATTTAGCCTGTGACTTATTATTTAGGCCTTAGCTGCCTAGGTGTCACTCACCTATTGGTAACTTTGGCTTGACCCGGATTGTATTAGTTTGGTTTAATTGTGACTCTTGATGAAGATCAAAGGCTGTGATTAAATCTTGGCTTAGATATTTTCTTGGCTTAACTTTGAGTCTATATTCACGTGGGTTATCTTTAGTGAGGTGGATGCTCTCTCTTTCATCAGTCGGTCCATTTTTACTCTCTGCCTCTTTATTGAAGTAGGCAGCTTCTTCTCCTTCCCTTGATATTCACTGTATATTGAGCACCTTCTTGTGTGACTCATGTGTAACACTCAGGCATGAAATAGAGTTGGGTTGGGTCGGTGTTTCTCGAGGGCTGAGGAGTGATCAGGGCATGATTCTTTGGCTGCTATTAGGAGATCTCTTGATCGATGATCCAAGCCAAGTGAGAGGGGTTCTGAACCGGTTCTTGTGCTCTCTCTGGACGGCGATTTGCAAGGCATGGAGGCTGTTCCTGAGCCTAAACACTTCGACCATTGAGGAAGAAAGAAGTACGAGAAATGGAAGTAAAGTTCTTATATTTATGCTTTAGGTTTCCCCCCTTTTCAGTTACTATAATTTCTGTTGATTAGTTTATGCTATGGATTATATGTTTGATTACATATTGAATGTGAGGTTCAAACATTGGCATTATTGAATTCTGACTTCGTGATTGTATGAGCTGTTTATCTATATTAAGCTATATTATCCCTAACATCTGGTATCAGAGCCTAGTTTTGGTCTAGGGCTTCCTTGTTCTTTCATTGATTTGGGTTCTTCGTTCCTGGCTTAGTGTTATATCTGTATAGACCTTCAAATGTCTAAATAGAGAACATCACTCATTTGCATTTTAGTCCTCTAATTCGATACTGATTTCTTTGCCTGTTTATTGTGTATGTGCTGACTGGACTGGTGATTGGTGGCTTTGATTGGCTGGCTCGATTGAGGAATTGAGGGTATACTTATTGTTTTCAACAGTAGTTGGTAAGATCGTTCCAAACTCATCTTTAAGTTAGGTTTGGTATTCTTTCCTGTTTAATGCATGTTTAACTGATTACTTGTCTGAGAATTCTGGTGATTTAGTTCTTGTGACTGGTTGGTAATCTTGAATGCATGCTTACTGGTTTAATATACCCGTGTATTGCCTGAGCTGTAATCACACATGCACACATCACACTGAGGTTTCGTGATTAGATTATTTCATTGT
>CAIGRN010091636.1:0-10727 GCA_903798345.1 Fraxinus anomala | reverse complement strand
CCCCCCCCCCCCCCCCCCCCCCTGGTTTTTTTCCTTATATTTTGTTTTTATTCGATTTATTTCGTATGGAGTTATATTGAACGGTATTATCCTATAGATAATAACTATAATGTTAATTAGTAATTTTATTCTTAAATAACTGTGAATATATCTTAAAGTTATTGAAGTGGCAATTAGGCTTTTGGTTGTACTTTTTAGTGGAGGTACTTTAAAGATATATTTATTTGTGATTTTATTTTTAAATGCACATAAAGTGGAAATTAATTATTCTGTTATTACACTAATAATTGCATAGATCGATCTATGAACATAGAATCTTATATATTCGTAGAACATCTACATTAATGGGACATTCTAAGTGTAAAAAAATAAAACTACGTACATATTTATGGAAAAGAAACTCTAGTTAACAATAGGGTTATGCTCTCATTACAAACTAGATGATGAAGAGGTAGACTAAAATTAATATGACTTCTTTTAATTACATATGACTTAATCGTATTGATCTTTCTATAAAAATAGCGTTAAATCAAATAGAATTTTGTTCATAAGTTTACTTCAAGTAATCAAGTATTTGATCTAGAATTTTATTCGTAAGTTTATTTCAAGTCAATCTAGTATTTGATTTATTTATTTCTCAACCTCACTATGAGGCATCAAGAAAATGAACCCCCAAAACCAACTTTTAATCATAATTTCCTTGAATGTAAACAAAATTTGATGCTAATTTAGTTCCTAGATACGTTGTCATGAAAGGATTATTCTCCTTGAACAGGGCGCCCTTGTTTGAATAGGGATGAGGTGGCCTTGTTCAGTAGCATGACTCGTCGTGAAAACCTACATCAAATTTTGTCAAAGCTATACTAGGGCACACATCTTTATCTTTAGATATTCATTAGCCAATTATGGGCCATGGCTCTTTACTTTTTTAGACAATTCTTAACTTACATTTTTATTACATTATTCAATTTTCACTTTTCCCATCTCAAATTATTCCAAGACACGAGAAAAGAATTACAAATGATTAGCTTAGGGTTTCTACAAAAGGGAGCCAAGAATTAAGCTTCTTGTACATATGAAATGTACAAGAAGCATTACAGATGATGAGGCAGTAACAATGGATTGATCGATTCAAATTTGTTTTTAATCCAACATTCAATGAAACTGTGCCAACTGACAATCTATCAAAATGTCCGGAAAAATCCATGTATATGTAGCATGATTGAACCGCCAATGAGATGGCAAGCATTGTAACTAAATAGAAGTCCAGTAACTGAAATTGCTCATGAAAATGATAGTTTTATTTATATCACATCACAAAAAATTATTAGCTAATTAAATACATTTTAGGTTGCTCATTACTCTTAATTCACCTGTGTTCTTAGAGAACTCTCATCGATAGGAACCCAACTTGGATGTTGTGTATGACAGCTTAATTCATGAGATCGACACGTAATTGTTACTCTTGTGCAAAATGTGTGAATGTTAATTGTTGACCCCAAAAAATATACCAATGATGTGGCCAACAGATCCCAAGGCCTCTCACGTCCATGTAAACTGAATTCCTGCACACTTGGACAAACCGTTAGTCACACGTGACCTTCTCCAGAGGGGATGGAGTTACCCCCACGCACTCTGACTGTCAAGCCAGTTAGGGAAATAATTTAGGGTGTGGGAGAGCTTTGAATGTAAGCCTCCAATCAATAAGAAGGGGGTTGGCTTGGGAGTAGATAACGAAAAATGTATGTAGCAAGAATATTGCTTTTAGAGTCTAAACTTACGTTACCCTTAAATGGCACTAAGTGTAAGCTTTTATATTTGGATGAAATGAATAAAGTCCACTAGATGGTAGCACATGTGGCCTCATTCGAATGACTTCCCATTCTTGTCAAATACATGAATCAATCATTGCCTTAAATGCTATCACCCTTTTGTGTCCATAAAACCTAGCCTGTACTTTTAGACTTGACCAAACAGGATGGTGGCGACGGCAGTGACAGTGAGTTACCTTGTCGAATCATAACGTGTGGGATCCATTCGAGATCTTGCTACTACCCGTCTTGGTCGACTTTATCAATGGTGTCTGCCTATAAAGGGGTCTGCCTAGGTCGTATCTAGAATCGGTTTGCCCATATGCATTGGGCCACCTTATGCCAGCGTATGAGGCATGGGCCCCCGAACTGTTTACCACGTGGGCCAATTGGGACCCTTCACGGGGCTTAGCTTTTCATGGCGTAACAACACTCACCGAAATTCTGGTATGAAGCCTGTGAGAAGATTAAAAGATGCGAGGTGAGGCCCTTAGAGCATACGTTAAGCCTCTTCAGTAGCTGAAGCCTGTGATAAGGCTGGATGATTCGAAGTGAGACCCTTAGGACGTATGTCGAGCCTCTTCAGTAGTTGATGCCTGCCGGTGGCGTGATCTAATGATTTGAAGGGCACGTTGATTCCCAATGAAAAATAGCTGGGTGATGTGGCAATTTCCAAGGCTCGAGCTACGTGCGCATTTAATGCACAATGATGATGATATTTCACATTTGGCGGGGCTTACGTAAATTTATGGTGTGTGTTCAGCACGATTTCATCCGAGCCCTTGATTTGAATTTTTAGCAAGCACCCTTTGGTTTTAATGTGATAGATGAGATTACAGGTGGATGGCCCAGATTAAAATGGAAGAAGATCCAATGGTGAGGGTTCATCCATTACACATGTATAAAAGGCTGAAAACCTACTTTTTTCACTTTTCTTCACTTTGCGAAAATTACAAACATTGAGTGCTGAATATACTCCCATTCATCTTAGCATTTCCTTACTGTCTTCGACGAACAAATTCGTTCTTTCTCATTTCAAAGCATTCTGGAACTTGTGTCTAAAGTTTTCATAAGTATCCATTACTATCGAAGTATTTCTTTCATCTGTTGAGTTAGCTGCTCCTTCTTCGAAAAAGAACGTGTCTGAGGGGTCTTCCTGGGTAAACATGACATTAATTTGCGCCGAGGCGGATATTTCTCCAGTGATTCCTATTGAACGGATCATGAAGGTAATGGAGGGCCCTCATAGTGTATGGATGATGCTATAGGGCCCCATAGACTATAGCATTAGATGGGGGGCTTTCTTGTGGCTAACAGACATAAAGGAGACTGAATTAGAGACCTTTCGAGAGAGGTATAAGATCACAGATAACACAAAAATGTTTGTATCGACCCAGAGGAGAGAGCCTGCTTCCCTAGAGAGGGGTGTGTAGCAATGAGCGAGGCCATTCTAGGCTGGAAAATAAGGCTGCCTTTGCACCCCTTCTTCAGATATATCCTTAGGCTGTATAATTTGGCCCCTACCCAACTAGTACCTAACGCATGGAGCCAATTAGCAATGGCCTTCCTTCTTTGGAATGAGGCCACCCATGGCAAGGATATGCCTCCCCACATTTTCCAGACTCTTTCCAACCTTGACCCTCAAGTGGGGGAAGTGAATGCAAGGGGTGGTATTGTATTAGCCCCTAGGACTCACACTCTCCCTTCATTTTGGGGACTTCAACCTCTATTAAGAACTGAAAGTCGTCTTGGTTTTAGGTTAGGGGTCATTAGCAGACGATTGAGGGAGATATGGTCTTGACGACAACTGTGCCTACCCAGTATTACGAATATAGTGAGTGTAGCCCTGGTTACAGCAATGTTTATTTTTTATTCTTTGTTTTAGATGTGCTTTGTAAAGCTGCAATTAATCGGTTCGAACTCGAACCGACGGAGTGGGCCATTATAAGGGCCATTTAAGAGCTGCCTACATAGAGAGGCACTTCAAGAATATAGTTGCCAAATGAACCCTCTTCGTTACATACCAGCTAATGAATACCAACGGTAAAGCAACTCTTACTTTCTCATCTTGGCAGTTCTGCTTTGCTGATGTTTAGCTGACAGCGTTCTTTTATGGTTTGTAGGTCAGCACGATATAAATGAGTATATCAAACGTGACATGCTTTTTATGAGAAGCCTTGGAGAGGCGAAGAAAAAATAGCCCATGAGCTCTTTTTTTGCTGTTTATAAGCATCAATGGGATGAGTTGACCCGCTTGTCCAAGGCAAACCCACCACCTCCCCTGGAGAAGAAAGGGAAAAAAGAGGAGAAAGGGGACAAAGAGGGAGCTGAACCTTTAGTGGAGAAGCCCCTGAAATGAAAATTGGTGCTGAAGAAGAATACTGGGCCTCCCCTCTAATCAACCATTGGAGAGTTATTTCGGCGTCCAATTGTTGTCAAGCCCATTTCTTCAGTGAATATTGTTGACCTAGAGGAGGTCGCTGAAGAGGAGACAAGCTTCGTGAAGAGGAAGAGGGTTAGAGAGGTTAGGAGTGCCCTCTCTGAAGGAAAAGCCCAAACTTTTTGGGTGGGACGGTTGATGAGATAGCCTTTACAGTGATGGAAATGCTCCCTGCTGAGGTCCAAGGGGCTACGAGGGCTCATTATAAATATGGACTGATAAATATTTCTTGTATGCGGAGACCTGTGATACGGTGGATATGGTGAAGGCCAGCCTCGCCCTACAGGCTCGTTCTCAAGGCTTTTTCTTGAACGTGCAAATGGAAATGGGGTGACTGCAAGGCCTCAATAAAGAGTTCCTTCAGAGGCTGCTGATTTGAAGAGCTGGCTACCGAGGCTGCTGATTTGAAACAGTAGTTAAGTGGGGCAGGTGCGGCAGCAGTGAACGAATATGTCGCTCATTTCCATGAGACGGCGAGTATGATGGGCTCGGCATATACTAGCGGGGAGTCACGTACAGCAAAGTGTTTGCAAGGCTTGCCGAACTGCATCCTCAATTGGATTTGGATGTCATAAAGGGAGAGTTCCTGTCTGCCAAGCCATCCAATCCTGCCAAGGAACCTGAGGATTCTATGGAAGAAGTAGATGCTTCTGAAGAGCCTCAGCAGGATGAAGCTGTTGCTTCTTAGGATAGGCCTCTATTTTTGTAACATTTTTGTAATAATTCCTCACCCTTTCTCCTCATAATGAACTTAGTTTGAGTGAATAAATGAATTTTTCCAACTTTCAATTTGATTAAGGAATATGAGCTTGCCAACCTTAACAAGCTGATCTTCAAAAATGTTGCTAAGTGTTTAACGGTTAATAGGCTCACCACAGCTGATCTTGATAACAGTTTATGGGCTCGCCATCATTGATCTCGACGGGTAATAATGATGTACGAGCTTCGTCATAACTAACTAATGAACTAGTTGTCGAATATTAATCGCTGATGGAGACATGGTCTCACCACATTTGCACTTTCATAAATAATCAGAATGTATGAGCTTGTTATTTTTAACCAGTGAGTTAACAATTTATGAGCTCGCCATAATTGTTCTTTAATAAACAATCATAATGTATGAGCTTGTCATTTTTAACTAGTAAGTCAACAATTTATGGGCTCACCATAATTGTTCTTTAATAAAGAAATCATAATGTATGAGCTTGTCATTTTTAACCAGTGACTCAACAACTTATGGGCTCACCATAATTGTTCTTTAATAAACAATCATAAGTACGAGCTGGTCATAGTTACCAACAAAAGGTACATACTTACATTAATCACAACGGGTACATGAGCAATGATCTGTGCCCTTTATTGGTAATACATCCTTAGATGTTCAACATTCCAAGAGTGGGGTTCCATATTCCCATCCAAGTTCTCAATCAAGAAGGTCCCTGGCCTAACGTCTCCTAATATGCGTAACGTCTCCTAATATGCGGTAGGGGCCTTCCCAGTTCGGACCCAGCGTGCTAATGCTAGGCTCTTTAGAGGATAGAAAAATCCTTCTTAGCACAAGATCGCCTCTCTTGAACGATTTCTTCTTGACCTTGTCCTTGTAGTACCTCGCAATTTTCCTTTGATAGGAGGCCTATTTAGCTTGCGAATCATTTCATCATTAGATACTTCATTGAATTGTAGGCAGCGAGGAGAAGGAAGACCCTCTTTGACTGGGCTCATAACTTCGGCCCCGTATACCATGAAAAAGGTGGTTTCTCCCGTCGCAGTTCGGTTGGTGGTAGGAATCGCCCACAACACATGGGGGAGCTCATCCACCCACACCCCTTTCAATGCGTCAATTTTCTTCTTGAAGAGGTGCTTTATAGTCTTGTTGACTGCCTCGACCTGGCCATTTGCCTGGGGGTGGTGAGGGAAGGAGAAGTGCTTTTTGATACCAAATTCATCACATAGGTCTCTAAGCTTCTTGTTGTTGAATCGTTGCCCATTGTCTGTAACGATTGAGTGGGGAATTCTGAACTGGCATATGATGTTCTTCCATATGAAGTTAGAAGTGTTTGCTTCAGTTATTTTAGCCAACGGTTCTGCCTCGACCCACTTAATGAAGTAATTAATGGTGACAATCGCATAGCTTGCACTTCTCTTCCCTTTTGACACAGGGCCTATTAGATCGACCCCCAATTTGGCGAACGACCAGGGACTGGATACTACGGTCAACTCTTGGGATGGTTGTCTTTGAAGGGAGGAGAAACGCTGATACTTGTCGCACCTTCTCACAAATTGTACAACATCATTTTCAAAGTTGGCCAGTAATACCTTTACCTTAGTACTTTCTGGACCAATGTTGGGCCCCCTGTGTCGTTGCCACAAATTCCTTCGTAAATTTCTCGTAGGACGTAATTAGCCTCCTCCCCTCCAGTGCACAGTAAAAGGAGGAATGAAAAGTCCCTTTTGTAAAGTACTTTGTCTTGGAGCACACAGTGGGTGACTCTTCGTTTGAACTTGTGGACCTCTTCCTTGTTTTCCGGCAAGATGTGATTTTTGAGGTAAACTATAATAGGTTGCATCCATTGTGGGGTTCTTTCAACCCACATCATATCTTTTACTTTGGCCGTGGACGGCCTGGGGAGGTATTCAACCGGTACAATTTTGAGTAGTTCTGAGTCTTTGCTGCTGGCTAATTTCGATAGAGCATCCACATGCTTCTCTGCTCCTGGAATTTGGGTCACCTCAAAATTTTCAAAGCATGGGATTCAGGTCCATAACCTTCTTCAGGTACGCTGTCATGCCCTTATCTTTGGTTGCAAAACTGCCACTGACCTAGCATACAACCAGCTAGGAGTCGCTATGAATTGTCAAGTTCTTGACCTGCATTTCTTTAGCCAATCTGAGGTCTGCTAGGAGCGTGTCGTACTTAGCTGCGTTGTTGAAGGCCTTAAAGTCAAAACTTACTACACAATTAAGCTTGTGACCTTCTGGACTCTTCAACAGTACGCCAGCCCCTGACCCTATTTCCCCGAAGGATCCATCAACAAACAATTTTCAAACTGGGGGATCTGCCAGTTCCATCATTACATTGATGTTTGTTGCCTCGGTGAATTCTGCTATGAAATTCGCCACTACTTGCCCCTTCATTGAGGTTTTTGGTTGATACAAAATGTTAAATTCGCTTAATTTCACAGTCCATTTCATCAACATCCCTGATTCCTCTGGCTTTTGGAGCACCTGCTTGAGGTTGGGACTTGTTAACACATGAATGCTATGGGCCTGAAAGTAGGGCCTCAACTTTCTAGAAGTGATCATAAGGGATAATTAAGTTTTCTATCTTTTTAGGGTATAGATCAACTAAGATACGAAGCATATTTTAAGTTTAATGTTATTTGAATTAGTAAGCCCTGTTTGATAGGAATTAAATTTTAGATTTAATTTAAATTAAAGTCAATAATTAATTTTCACTACATATTTCAACCATATATTTTATCTACTTTTATCAAAATTTACCAAAAAAATTAATTTTAATCCCCACCAAACATGGACTAAAACTACATCTCAATTTGATATTGTTCACTACACTTTAAATATCATTATCGAGATTATTGAGGTCCCACAAAGTCGAAGACTGATGCTCATAATATTATTTCTTTAATCTTATTAATGAAACCTTTCTAGACTGTAGATCAACTAAAATCAATAAAAAACAAAGAATATTTTAAGTTTGATACCGTATTTGAATTATTAAATGCAATTCAATCTGACATTGTTTGCAACATTTTAGATATTATTACCAAGATTATTTCAGCCCCACAAAGTCCAAGGTTGAAGCTCATAAAATTATTCAATAATATTAAGGTTGACATAAAGTTTGAAATAATGTCACGTGACATTTTATCATTGGACAAATTGAATCACATTTAGCTTTTCCACCCAATCATCTATCGTCACATATAATTATATCAAACCTTCTATCAATTTTTTCTAGCAAAGTAATTTTATCCAACATTATTTCTTTAGAAATGATCACTTTAAGATTTATTGGGGTCATACTTTTTTATTGACGGGAAGGATACTCAAATTCCGAATGTAGTAATCTCAAATAAAGTTAAAGAACACCAACAATGGGTTTAATTAAAAAATACATTGCCTTCTTTTACTTACTTTTTTTTAAGTAATAGTAATCACGTGTGTTGCACATATTATGTATCGAATGAATGATATGCATAATATTTTTGAAGTACTAATAGTGTTTTTTTAAAAGTAATTGAGGTAATTGTTATTGTTAAAGAAAAGAATAATTTTTATTATATATATATAATTTTTAAGAAATTATGTATATAATATGAAAATAATGAATAAGGGTTCATCGCCTTTCTTTTTTTTTTTTTCCTCGTTTTGAAGTTGATAAAAGAACTTTTCGATTGTGTGTCCTTAAACAATGTAGCTCGAAAATTACTTCCCCCAAAAAATTATAAAAAAATAACATATTAGTCTAATAATAAAACTTTTATAAGAAAACTATGGGCTAATTTTGGCATTTATGCTCTTTGTTTGTTTTCAATTATTTTCTAAATACATTTTTCCTTATTTTATTTTCAATCACACATTTTTCAATAAAATAATATTATACATAAATTCAAAACTTTTCCTTATTTTTTATCCACACATTCTCCATCAAATCACTAATCCAAAATACATTTTTGGCTAAAATTCGGGCTCAAATAAGCTCTATATAATACATTCCCATTGTACAAAATTAGTTTTAAAACTTCAATAGGGTCATTCTTATTATTGTAGATCTGAATGGACTATTTTCGAAGTATAGATACTTTTATAATCCGCTCCTTTTCAAATACATTCAGTTGTCTTTTAAAGATATAAATCACAATCTATGTTTGGTGACATCAATCTTACAAATATGAAAACAAACTTAAGATATGACAACAAGAAATTAAGCCTTTCATTATTAACAAGCCTTCTAGCCAATACTCACTTTATAACCACTTTATTTGATAGAATAAAACGCACGTCTTTTCTTCTACGAGAGAAAAATCTTTGGTTAGGGACCCTTGGCATCCTTTTATAGGAAATTCCTTACCAATATTTATCCATCACGAAGTGGAAGATTTCCTACAATAACCTCCCTTCAATAAATAGGAAGTTATTATGAAAATTAATAACCCACAATTTAATTTTCTTCATCTTTGGAATTGAATATGTGCTATAAACGATTACATTCTCCCACTTAGTCACATATTTAACAATAACTTCAAGGTGAATACTTCATATGACCAAGTTCTGAAAGTGTCAATTACTTACTCAAATAGAAATACACAATACTTGAATCATGACGATCCTAATTTAATAACCAAACATTTCATTCCATGTATTACAAGTATGTTCACTTCTAAAAGAGTATTTTACTTTATGAATAAACTTCCAATAAGTCATTCAGGGGCAAAAATTTAATAATCACGATGAATATCTATTACAAACTTTTAAGTGCACTAACAAATTATGTTTCAAATATAGAAACAACAATCTTAAAACAAGAATCAGAGTGTCATGATTGAGCACACAAGTCCTATGTTCTCAACATGAACTTTAAAAACTTTAGCCGACGAGCTCTTAGCCATGGGATATGCTATCATAAGATCTTGATATTCTTAATATTTTACTTCATTTTTCTTTATATAATCTCTAACAGCCAGTTACTTTATGTTGATATGTTTGCTTCAACTTCCATTTTTCTTATTTCTTGAAAAAAAAATTACAGTCGAATTATCACAATAAATCTTCAAATGCTTCTCTATAGTATCGACAATTCTTAAACCTTTGACAAATTTCTCAACTACAATTGTCTATGTTGTAGCTTTATAACAATCAATGAATTCTGCCTCCATGGTAGATGATGCAATTATAATCTGTTTACTGCTTCTCCAAGATATAGCTTCTTTAGTTAGAAGAAAAATGTTTTATGAAGTACACTTCTTTGTGTCTACACATCAAGCAAAATCTGAATCTGTATATCCAAGAACTTCAACAATGTTGGAATGCTTGTATGTAAGTCCGTATTCTTTGGTTTATTGAATATGTTGACCTATGATTGATTTCATCATTAATGTTTTGATCATAACAAACAAAATTAGTATTGTTTCTAATAATTGATTTTGAGTGATGATATTTCAATGTTAAAATCAATCAAGTATTAACAAAATCAACACATTATAAATCGGACTCGAAATAGAGATCAAAGTGAAAGTTACGCATTTAAACAAAATCATTCGAGGTGAAAGCGTAAAAGACAAAAGTTAAGAAAAAACAAGATCAAGACGAGAAGTCGAAGGGCAAACTTCGAAACAAGATCAAAGACTGGACTTGTTATTTCAAATATAAATGCACTAATACTTTGATATTTAGTAATAAATGATAAAAACTCAAAAATCGTTTTATGTACAAAAAGATTATTTCATAAAAATACT
>CAIGRN010091624.1:0-32924 GCA_903798345.1 Fraxinus anomala | reverse complement strand
CCCCCCCCCCCCCCCCCCCCACCACAAACCCCCAAGATTACCACATTGACCCTAAATATTAAGTTTTCAATCAAAAGTGCGTTCACTAAGTTAAAAACATCAATAAAAACCCCCGAAACAAACTTCTTAATAACAGAATAAACGATTATTCATCCCCAATTGATCGCCCCTGTAAAAAAATAGCATCCCCAAATTAAAAATATATATTTTTAATCGATATATTAGGGTTCTTCAGCTTTAATCTTCTATAAAAATGTTCAAATCGAAGAAAGAATCAATGAAAAGACTAAAACTCAATATAGCTTCATCAGACCTCCGAATAAAAGGAATGCAAGCTTTCTCCGTGCTTCAGTGTACGAAACCGCCTACTTTGACTTCTCCGAAACGCAATAAAATTAGGGTTAGGGTTTCAAACGCTTGGATAAAAAACAAAGAAGTAAAATCTCGTGCGTATGTTTCAAATATTGAACTACAGAAAAATTAAAAGAGGAATGAAAACGACTAGATATTTGTTAAGAAATGTAGAAGGAGAATTCGAAGAAAATATGAATTTTTTCTTCAAAAAATTGAACTGAAATTGAGAGAAAATAGAGATGACGGGCAAGAGAAAAACAGAAGACGGAGAGTGAAATGAATGATTTTAATTCAAGAAGCCTAAGTGAGAGTTTTTATATGGGTATCAGTTTCAAATGAAGGCCTGCCAATCGTGAAAACTACGAAGTTGCCACCCAAGGGTTAATTATTTTTTAGCAGTTTGACGAAAAGGCCATTTTGGGAGGGCCCAGGGGGTTCTTTTAATGGCAATTCGGTAATTTAGCATGCTATTTTAGGGACGGGTATGGGGAATATTTTCGTTATTGAGGATATTTTAGGGATTCCTGGGTAGTGAGTGACACTGTGGGCCGTAGATGGCAACGGTGTCGTTTTTAAGACATTGTGTAGCTTATCAATAGAACGATTTCGTTTCTTCTAACACGTTTTATCCAGGAGGATTGAAAATGGCGGGAAATTTGCATTTTAGTTGGCGGGCAAATTTGCAAATATGTTATTATGGTAATTTGCTTTTTCTTGGACGCAAAATATATGTATAATTAAGCCCCCGATTCACATTTTGGGAGTAAGAATGCATTTTTACTGTTGATGTGATAGAGAATATGTGGTTGAAAAAAAAGGATAAGTTATTGATATAGTGAAAAATATTATTTTATTGAAAAATATGTGGATGAAATGAGTAGAAGAATGAAAAAAATAATTTGGTTCAAACAGGGCATAAGAGTGCGTTTGATTATCAATATTTTTTTTATGAAAAATGTATTTTTTTTTCATTCAAATTCTAACTTTTGTACTGTTTGATTGATATTTTTTTTATGAAAAATATTTTTTTTTGCAATCTAACGCACCCTAATTGGTTAAAAGATTTTTGGTCACTAAACTTTCAAAATGTGTCTTCATGACAATCAAACTTTTATTTTAGCAGTGATGATCATTGAAGTTAAAAAGTTCTTTCAATTAAAAATTGATCACATATGAATTTGGTAATGTTTCCCAATGACAAGAATCCATGTAGAAAACAAAATTAATAATTGAGGTATAGGTAAACTATATTAATATTCTAAAATGTGTTGGGTGCATAATAATAATAATGTTTAGACCCCATTTGACTCCCCTTTTTTGTGAATATGTGGTTTGAAACAGCGATTTTTTGGAGAACGTGTGATTAAAAAATAAAGAGAATTTTTTGACTTACATGTAAAATTATTTTATAAAAAAATGTGTGGTTGAAAATAAGTTTTGAAAAAGTCAATAAAATCCTTTAGCAAGTAAATTATATATTTAAAAAAATGTAAATTAAGATAATAAATAATATATCTTGAATATAACAATTTCTTTATTAATTGGATGAATGCTTCATATTGATTTTTAGCCCTTTTTTTAAAAATCTAAATCTAAATCACGAGTATCTAAATTAACGATTTCAAAATTGCAATTTGGGTTCGATTTGCCAAATTGATGAATTTCTGGGAATTGAATTGTCTAGAACTTGTTTTACTGGGAATTGTCAATTAATTGTGTTTGATTCGTATAATTTTTCACCTGGAAAATATTGAAATTTTGGATCTTTTGGTGTTCGTTTGACTTCGTTTTTCATGAATATTGTCCATTAAAGGATATAATTTTTATAATTAGATATATAATTTGTTTCCATTGTAAAAAAAAAATTAAAAATTAAAAAAAGTTGCGTAAAAACCAAGAAAATTTAAGCACGTGGGTGAAAAATGAAAAATCCATTCCATGAAAAATTTGGGCAATCAAATATACAAAAAGGTAGAAAATGAAATTTAATTTTCATCTTCCATGGAATTGAAGTGCAATCAAACATAACCTAATTTTGATGCGATATCTTTCTTCAACCCTTTGAACGAAATGACAAAAAGAAAAATGAGAATTCATAGGCCGGCCCCCGTTCATCTCCACCTCATAGATGATAGATGAAGTATAACTTCAGTATCTGAGGTGCCAATATTGCTAAAACAAGTCTTGGTTTAACAAAATAAAGGTCGAATACACGAGATCCATGGTTCATGCCACATTACATGCACCTCCTAGAATTATAAGTTTATTCATCAAATTTTCATTCTGCAATTTTGTCCCCACTATTTAAGATTGAACAAGTTCACTACAATCGAAGTATAATTCACATAAATGTTCAAATTCTAACCTTAAAGTTTAAATTAGGAGTTATTAGCAAAAACGTTCCCATATTTGAAGTTCATTGTACAAAACGTCATCACCTTACTTTTTTTGTATTTTTACCCTTACTTACACATTTTACTGCGAAAATCATCATTTTCATCAATTTTCTCAATAAAAATATGTAAAATAATGAATATACCTATTTGTTTAAGATTCTGTTTGGTAGTCATTTTTCGGCAAAATAAAGAGAAAAAAAATAACCGTTGAAGAAGTCAAAAAAGATGGCTGAATTTGATTTCTAAAGGGTAGAAAATGCAGTCTTTAGTCTAAAAAAATGGCTACCAAACAGAAGCGAAATAAAACAAAAATAAATAAAACTAATTGCAATCTTTGTCCCAACTTTTTCAAAAAATTATAAGTCACAAATACATAATTACAAATCAAAACTTAAAAACACAAAAATCACTTCATCTTCACCCCCACCCCTACCCTTTCCACCCCACTTTCAAACCAAATCAAAACCAAAAACCATTGGTGGCTCACCACCGACGACCACCTCCACCTCCTTCACTGCAATCCGCCACCATCCCAATTTTAATCGAATGCTTGAGGTTGTTTTGGGGGTGATTCTTAATGTACCTTCTGGATGAAGAAATTCAGGCAAACAAAATTGAAGCTCCATTTTTTGTTAAGGTTACCGTCGCGAAAATAATTTGATTAATTGTTTTGATTTGCAGTTTCATCAAAATTATTGAGGTCATCGTGTAATGTTTGAGGTTGTTTTCTGTGAGAAACCAACCAGTGAACTTTGATTTTAATTTGATCTGAAAGTGGGGGTGGAATGGGCGGACTGTATTAAGTTTTGAAATAAAATCCATGTACAAGGCTTGCTAGTAGGGAAATATACACATTTGGTTCAAGAATCTGACTAAGCCTCTATTTGTTTCATATTATTTTACTATCAAAATGAATTTTTGGACCCTTTTTCTCAAAAAGGTTCGACCCTGAGACAAAGTGATCAAAAATTGTGGCTGTCCCTAAGCAGCGGTCAAAATTCTCGTTAAAATGCCAAACAAACAGATGTAAATAGCACATTTGAATAGCTCATGCTCCCATTTTCATCCATGGGATAAAAAGTCAGTATCCTGCTGATTGGAAAGAGATGGAAAATGAGGCCAGTGCGGGTAATGTGGGCTTGGATTTACTTTGCTTGGGACATGGAGTTGTAGGACTAGG
Source organism: Fraxinus anomala (assembly GCA_903798345.1). Taxonomy (NCBI): domain Eukaryota; kingdom Viridiplantae; phylum Streptophyta; class Magnoliopsida; order Lamiales; family Oleaceae; genus Fraxinus; species Fraxinus anomala. Next base: position 28,994 of record CAIGRN010091624.1, on the reverse strand, counting down.
AGAGTAGGGTGTGTAATTATAAGATTTGGGTTGGGATTTGAATTCTATTTCTTGGGAGTTTGACGAAAAGTTCTTGCCAAATTGAAAGGTCAAAGGATTCTATTGCAAGGAGACGAAATCAAAATGTATTTTAGTAGTGTGGTACGAGGTTTCATTTGAATACTAAAACTGTTTGATGTAGTGATACGGGCCAAGGGGCTTATTAGTAGAAGAAAGTTATTTGTATTTTTTTGAAAATTTTGAGACTATAATTGCAATTAATTCAATATTTTTTCTTTTTGTTCTATTTAAATAAGAGGGTATATTCGTCATTATGCAGCTTTTTATTGAGAAAATGGATGCAAAAGATGATTTATGCAATGAAAGGTATAAATAGGGGTGAAAATGTAAAAAAATGCAAGGTGTGAACGTTTTGCACAATGAAGACGGTTTGTGCTAGTAACCCTTTAAATAAGCAACATACCATTACTGTCACCTCTTCTGGAAGTTCAACTTCCCAATACAATATGCAAATATAGAAGCAAAAAGAAAAGGATACAAAATCAATACAACAGCCACAATAGGTAATCTGTTATGGTGAAATCCAAAATAATCTCTCAGAAAACCTGATACTGATTTGGATTCTCCAAACACCGTAATTTCCTTTTCTATGTCTCCATATTGTGAGGTAAACATACCATTCAATGTCCAAGATGTAGGAATCAAATAATAAAACCAAATCCACCATTTGGGAATTTGCTGTGAGCCAAAAACAACACGATTATCAGTACCTTTTTTCAACCAGTTTCTGTAAAATGGCACAATAAACAATAATTTAAGGCTATTGACAGTGAACAATAATGCCAAGACATTGTTTATTTAGTTTGTTACTTTTACTCTATGACAGTAATGAATAGTTGTTAATTAGTCTGTTCTGAATATAACAACTTCGGTAAATGTTGAGCCACAAAACATGCAATGCAAGAACAACTTTAAGGAAATAATGCTTACCGGGAGAGGAATCAAGAATCCAGCAAACAAGTTGAACATTGTGTAAAAGGTTGACTGTAGAATGGCAGCTACTGGGAAGCTTGGTGTCACCGATATTAAAAACATTCCCAGATAAGTGTAGTACAGCAGGGTACAAAACATTGAGTAGAAATACCAGAAGACCTTGTATGCTGACCAATAATACCCAATCATTGGATATGTGATGATTGTAAATGCAAGTGCTTGGGCTAAGATATATGGAACCTCGATTATGACCTACAAAATCAAGACAGTAAATTCTTTAGATTGATGAACCTATAGCACTAATAATCTATTCACAATTTGTTTTGAATATGTAATAATGCTTGACACTGAGGAACCAAATGGAAATTTATAACGGTATCCATGAAATGGATATGGAAAAAAGAAGAAGCATTGTGGCGTGTTTGGTAAGATGGATTAGATAGCACTGGACACTATTAAGAAATAAAAAAGAAGTTAAAATGTTATCCACTCAAGAGTTCAGTATGTTCTAATACCATCACCAAAATGCGAAGAATATGGCTCAAAGCAAACAAAATTTTTAGCAAAATAGGTAGGTTTGAGGTTTCAAAGACGAAGTCACTGTAATGTAGGTAGCATCATCCAAATTGTCTACAGTTTAGTAGTTTTGTAAATAAAAATTCCACGAACTTCCTAAACTCCAGATCTATACTTGGGTGAGACTTCAATTCATTCAAGACAAAATCAAGCACGAGTGATTTAATACCTGTGCAGCTGGATAAATCCACGATGCATACATTCCAGCAAATCTTTCTCTGTAGAAAACAGTTCGCTCTGTACTAACATACGGCAACACTGAAGAGGAATTATTTATGCCACAGAAGAGCGTGGCACTGAACATTGAACCAAGTATAGTGAATAGACTCTGCTGATTATGTCTAACAAAACAGAATGAGAGCAATGATTCTACGTTAGATTCTTTAAAGAATTAGTGGACGATAAATCTAAAAGGAATTCAGGCTGCTAGAATTTAGTCAAGAGAGTTGAGAGCATGGTACTATTCCCTTCTGAGAGAAATGTAATCACCTATGGAGAAAATAAAAATAAAAAAAGAGATCCCAGCCAAATCAATTCTCTGCAGATTTATGGTTTTTAAATAGAAACCCCATTTCTTGCAGGGATAAAATTGAACACGTTAAATAACCTTCATTGAACAGACTAAGTGCAACAAACTTGTTCAAACATCCTTTGAACAGGTTAGTCAAATGAGCATTTTCCTCTGGACAAAATATTTCTTTCTGCGATCTTTGTTCATTTAACATCATATGAAACCAAAATCTTTGAACATTATTTATTATTTTGCTTGCTAAAGTATATGGAAGATCTAGACCCACTTTGAACACCCTCCAAACCCGAGAGAGAGAGAGAGAACAAAAAAGGACAAAATATTCTTCACGACTAGGAGCTAGATATATATATTCAAAAGTTTAATTTTCGGACAAGATGATTAATCACACTATCGAGTTTTATGCAATATTTCTACTTACATTTTTCTCCCTTGATCCCAGAATAGGACTCCATAAAGCAAGGATGCAAATAGCATATGAATTGAGCGCATTAAGTTATATGAAGGACTTCTCCAGTAAGACCAATGCTGCTTCCAGAGGCAGGATTTGAATTGTCCCCAACCATTTTGTGAATAGTGGGTTGGGAAATGCAAATCTTGTGAACCAGGAGGTGGGGTGCTCAGCTTTCTTACAAGCTCTTTATTATCCCTACGAGCAACATAAAAGAAGAAAAATTCATGCATAACATACATATCTTGCGCTTAAAAAGTTGATATCAAAGATTATGGGCAAATCAATACCTGAAGCATCACGATCTCTTAATAATACCAAAACAAACAACCACTTCAAATCATTCAGAGAAAGTAGAAAATGTAGTGTCTAATGATCTCAAACTGAAGTTTCAGATCAAATTGAATTCATTCAATTACAGTGAAACGTCTACGTATGTTATCAACTGTTTGGACACAAGATGTAATATCACCTAGGAAAAATAAGTGTAAGTATTCGGTATATTAATTGGTAGGTATGCTGTAGGCTTTTCTTCCTAAATGAATTTCCTTCATATTTACATTAGGTTTTATATAGTAATTGAACACAATCAAGTTCTTCTCATGATGATATTGGCCGTCCTACCAAAATTCAGGTTCAACAACTACGGAAAGGTCAAATGTCTATAATTTTTTTATGGAAAAATGAAAAGATATTGTCACATATAAAATGTCCTTACCTCAAAAAAAAAAAAAAAAAGAAGTCATATGTGATATCTCAAGAAACGCAAGAAAATGCTTCTTCCTACAATCTATCTCAATATTGTTTTCTTTTTGCAATAGTTATCCAACTTGTCCAAATGAAATGCATTTTCTTGGAATCAGTGACCAGTGGCTTTATGTTTTCTCCATCCTTTATGCAGCCTAAGCAATATGTCAATTAGAATCAAATACACGAGTTCCCTGAGCTCATCAAACGTGAGAATGATCCCAAAAACTAGTTATGAAAACTGTTGATTAGCAAACTACCTAGCATCAACTGTCACAAATAATTTGTTCAAAACTAATAGCAACATGAAAAGCTCTTTGTGGACTCACCCATACAATGCAGATTGCTTATAAATCTGGGCAAAGTCTAGCCCAAGTTCAGCTTCTGAAGAAGTGGAAGTGACCTCTAACATCCATGTAGCTGGATTGAAGTTATCTCTAATTTTTGGCACACCTGAGATGCTCTGTTACACAGTGAAATGATAAGAGACAAACAAGATCTCTACTGTCGAAGGAAGAGGCATACAATTTTACTTTAAGTCAGCTAACTAGAAACCAAAATTAAACTTCCCATGGAGATGTTCCACTGCTTTGGAAACTCACCTCAAAATATCGAATTACTTCACAGGAATGCTGGCCTAAAGGCCCACAGTAGATCACGTGTCCTCCAACTTTCAAGAGAACTAACTGTAGATATTAAGGTAACATTAGTGATATATTATATGAATACGTGACAAACCTATTGATCACTTTTGTACAGAATTATTTGAGAGATTTGTTAATTTTTAACTAAAATCAGGTGGAGGAATATATGTAAAATTTCAAAAAATTCAATGCACGGGAATATCAATCAGAACACTCCAATGGTAAAGGCAGCATATTGTACTTGACCCATACTAAAATAGGCTTTATTTTTCAGATCATCAGGGAAAGTTTTTATTCGCGTATCTCAGTCAAGAGAATGTTATAGCTTGTGCTCTAAAGGAAGAATGTGTATATATTTTAAAATTATTAGCCTATAGAAAGTGGATTGGGTTTTGAAGTGTAAAGTGTGTTATGCATGTTGAAGAATGTAAAATGGGAAATGAAGATGGACTTGAGTAGCTTGTGCAAATAGTATTCCCACAGTTAGTAGAAGAGTATTCATATACTGGCTTTTTCTTGTACGCTGTAATTAAAGATAATAAAAGATCAGTTTTTTTCATAAAAGCATTTTTCTGTAATAACCAAAAATTTCTCTCAATGTGCAGGGCACTTACAGTCAGTTACCTCGTCAAATGCTTCAAATATATCAATACTCGGTTGGTGAATGGTGCAAGCAATTGTCCTCCCAGTATTTGCTACATTTTTTACTGCCCGCATAACAATTGCAGCTGCTCTAGCATCTAGTCCAGTTGTAGGTTCGTCCATAAAGATAATGGAGGGGTTGGCAACGAGTTCCACAGCTATCGTGAGCCGCTTGCGTTGCTCAGTTGACAGACCGCTAACTCCAGGCATGCCCACTAATGTATCTTTAATTCCATCAAGCTCAATGGTTTCAAGTACTTCTTGCACAAAGTCCTATGGAAGGGCCATAAAATTAATAACTACACTAACAGGAAATGGAAGCAAAACCATACACAAATTGAATATAAAATATAATGGCATACATATTTTGTATTCGAATCAATCTGGGGATGCAGCCGTAACCATGCAGAAAAAATAACTGATTCTTCAACAGTAATTTGAGGGGAATGTATGTCAGTTTGCTCACAGTAACCAGAAATCCTAGCAAATGTTCTTTGAACTTTTGGATACCCTCCAATTTTTATTTCTCCTTCCACTGTGCCACTAGTTTTTCTACCAGCAAGAACATCGAGAAGAGTTGTTTTCCCAGCTCCACTGACACCCATAAGTGCTGTAAGAACACCAGGTCTAAATGAACCAGTGATATCACAAAGAAGTCGCAGCTTTTTCTGAGTGAAACCTCTCTCCTTCATTGCCTGAAATGAACAGATGGAACGAAAGTACACTTAAATTGCAGTGGCTATTAAGTAAACCAAAATAAATTCTAATTTGATAGATTTATGTAGTTACCATTGGGGTTTCAACATAGTATTGCACATCTTGAAACACTATGGTTTGGGGTTCAAAAGGTAAAACCATTCTGTCTGCAACATAAGACATAACTTCCTTTAACTACAGCAAGTAACAATTTACGACAATAAAGGCATATAATAGAATTCTTGAATCAATAGCAATATATTTCCAAGCAGCAGAAGAGAAAAAATCCAACCTCTACGAGGTTTTGTACTGGTGCTAGGGGAAATTTTGGACTGTTCTGCATGCTCTTCGCTAACGTATTCTTCTCTTCCTTGAAGTTGTGAGAGTTTTTCGCTTGAAATAATTGCACGAGAACCAGAAGCTGGAAGCATTTTGGAACGTGAATAAATTATGTACATCATTTATATTTGCCCTATATAATGAAGATGTTCTTACGTTTTAAGAAACTCAAGGCCAAGGTAAACCCAATGTTGAACAGTATCGTAAACCCAAACAATGCACCAAGTGATACCCAAAAAAAATGTCCACCAAAGCTTAACCCACGGCTTTCAAGTGTTTCTCGCCCTACTGTGGTCTCACCAGAGAGCTCCTCCATTCAAAAAAATTTATGAGCATATGATTATCGATCTTCTAATGATTTTTTTGAAACAAATACAAAATCCTTAAAAGATGGTAGATGGCTGCAACAATAATTGATTCCATGCCATCTTTCAAAAATGCCAGTTAAAATTGAGTCAGTTAGTGACCATCATGTATGCTTCTTGAAATGTCTCATGACAGTTACGGAAAACAGAGATATAACGACTAAGTTAATAGGAAGATTGTTTTTCTCTGAAAGAGAAGTGGATGTAGATGACAGATGGAATTCACAGTAGGATAATTAGAATCTTGCTAAATTATTACATTGGCGATTGATTTTAAAGATTATATATAGACAATATTGATAAATTGCAAAGTTGAGTGAAACAAATAACCAAAAAAGATGGAAGTTGTTATCCTGTGTAATTGATTTAAGTATTCTTCCAAAAATCAAAACTCGTAAAATTAAGTCAATAACTGTATGTCTATAGACATTAACTAAACTTAGTTCTTGTCTGAAAAGGAGATAATGTTGGTCAAATGAAGAGGAGCAAACAACTTGTGGTTTTACAAATGTTGAAGACATTATATAAATAATGTACATGTGGTCCTATCTAACAACTTAAATTTTTAGATTAAATGATTTAACATGACATCAGAGCATAATAACGTCCCTGAGTTCAAGTCTGACTACCACCAATTGAAATGAAATTGTGCACGTTTTAGGCTTTGATGGGAAAAAAACAAATCCACCAACATGTGGGGGGCATATTGAAGAAAGTATTTAAATGATACACATGTGACCCTATTTAGATCAGGCGATACAATAATGCACTCACTTTTTGCCATCTTGGAGCCAAAAACTCATTCACCGCAAGACCTATCTCGCCATACGATAGTGGAGAAACCCAAAATGCCCATTTTAACCAACTTGGCATGGATGCTGCAAGAAACACTATAATTGAACTTTCTTGTCCTTTTTCCCCATTATTCAGGAGTGAAATGTATACTATGATTAGCTGTATGACGAAAATAAATTAGATAAGGATGTTTAGCTTGCTCACCTTTTGGGATCAAAAAGCCACTAAAGAGTAACAGGAATAATAGTGACAAACTACCAGCTGTTGTAGATGCAACCACAGACCGACAGACACTTGCTAAGAAACGAAACATAGATGTTGAGGTCAAGTGCACAGCAAATAATAATATCATTTGGCGGAAAAACCTGGAAAATGATGACATTTGATTATAATTTGATTCATCATTATCATATGATTGTTCTGTTATCTCGATGAGTTGTTGATTGAAACTGCCAAATCGCATGGAGTATATTAGGTAGAAAGTTGGAATATTGTCACGTGTCACTAACCTCCCTGCCTCTGGGCTATACCCAATAGTGTAATAAGTAAGAGATGTCCAGACCAGAGCTTCCAACAACGAGAGAGGAATCTTGAGAATGGTGGCTGGTATGGCATATGCCCAGGCTGGATAGAAGTAAAAATCTCTCTGCTTGTAGAAAACGGCTAGCCTTGAAACAGTCATAGTAAGCTCTGGGAATCCATCAACAAGAAGAATGATGAGAGCATAAAATAGAGATCCCAAGTAATAGTTGGCATGGACAAGATCAACGCCCATCTGAGTCCGCAAGAATACGGTCATAGTTATAGATGCAATAATGACAAGCTGCAAACCAATATATACTTGAGATTTCATAACAACGATTATTAAAGATATGTAAGTTAGAATTTATATAGCAAGTGATGCATAAATTAATTTGAGGAGCTGAGAAAATTAGTCGCGCTAACCTGAACAGCTTTGAATACATAAATGAAAGAATTCCTTTTCATGAGAAGAATTTCTCTGGACATACAGGCTTTAAAGAGATCCCATTTAGGAAGAGAATACACATTAAAACTAATGGCATTTTTTTCGCTCTTGAACTTCTCAAATGGCACAGAAAGCTCTTCGCTAAGCTTCTTTCCGTAAGAAGATTCCTTATATTTCATTGACAACATATCTACAGAAATGAAACTGTAAGTTCGCTCAGTTTTATACCAGTATTGTTCCTGATCTTTTCTGGAGATAACCTGCAAACCATTTAACATGTGATTATTTTTGCTTAATAAACAAAAAACTGAATAATATTGATAGTGACATGATGTACTTGCCTCTTGCAGAAAATCAGCTACTCCTTTCCTTTCTGGACACCTAAATCCACAAGCCTTAAAAAATTCTAAAACATCACATCGAGGCCCATGATAGACAATTTTTCCCTCTGACATTAAGATGATGTCGTCAAAGAGGTCAAAAGTTTCTGGTGCAGGCTGGAGAAGGGACACAAGTACAGTAGCGTCTGCAATGTGTGCCAGTTGTTGAAGACAAGCAACAATCTGATATGTAGTCGAGCTGTCCAATCCATTTGAAATTTCATCCATAAATAATGCTTTCGTCGGTCCAACAATCATCTCACCTGCATAATTCATCCTTAGCAACTTCTCAATATATGGGTGTGTTTGATCCACATTATTTTGGAAAAATGTATTTTGGAATAGTAGATTGATGGAGAATGTGTGGTTGAAAAAGAAGGAAAAATTATTGATATGATGAAAAATATTATTTTATTGAAACATGTGTGGTTGATATGTGATAAAAAATGTTATTTTATTGAAGCTGTTCAGTTAAAAATGAACAGAAGAATGAGAATGAAAAAAATAATATGAATCAAACAGGGGCTATATGCATTTTGAAAAATTATTTTTAAGTTCAGATGGTGGTGGTAGTAAAAGTTATTTTGAGCCTCTTTTGTATGTCAGTAATTACAAGAGGAGCATTGTCAACCAAAGATAAAAAATATTGGCATCAAAATACCTGCCGTCAGTCTTTTCTTCTGACCACCAGAGATACCTCTCCTCATGGCATCTCCAACAAGCGTGTCGGCACAGATATCAAGACCGAGAATCTGAAATTTGTGGGAGTAATAGGAAAAGTTATCAACACATGTTCTAGCAGAAGACATCAAGATTAAATTCAACGCTACATCTAACCAGAGAATACTTTTAATATGTAGTCTGTTTGAAGAGTTGTCTTTTGTCCTTCAACAGCAATTGCCTGCACAAATAAAGTTGTGTTAGCACTCTACAATATTAAAGATTACAACTCAGTGAAGATCATTGGTGAATTGTGGAGAGATTCTTCCTCTCAAATGAATTTTAGCCAAGTCAAATAGACTCAAGTATGAGTGTAGATGTGCATTGAATAGCTATGAGATTAACTGCCTACTTTCAGACCAGAAGGGATAGTTAGCAAGTTTCTAACATAGATGGGGAGCTAATTTATATTTTTCATAATTTCAAAAGAAAAATGATAGGTAAAGCTGTAATTAAGGCGAATTAAAGCTCCAGTTGTGAGGGATTTTCTTTTTCATAATTTTGTTGGCTTTTTTGTATCTCAACTGGAAATTCTAGTCCTAGCATCAGAGAAATGTATTCATGTCTTTATATATATCATACCATAAGGACTGAACTTCACTAAATTAACAAAGCATTCAATCAAGATATCTTGGAGAATCATTCAAGGGTAAAGCAAGTTCACTTTCACAGTAAATACACTAGCTTCACCACTACATGAAAATGTAAGGCAAAATATCAGCAAATAAATACCTTCATATACGTATCTACGTCGGGATCTGGAACAATTTTTGCTTCTTTCTCCCTTCTAGTAAGCTCAGTCAAAATTTCTGAAGGAAAACAACATAAAATCATATCCATTATCATTATGCAAATAGTTTGAGTGTCATTAAGTATTTATATATTGCATGACACACCTGCTCTGCTTCCAATACCCTGACAGCGTGAGGAGAAATCAAGAGTTTCCCTGACAGTCATTTCAGGGATATGTAGATCATATTGACTTATATAAGCTGAAGTTTTCTGTGCCACAAACTCTTCCAATTTATAACCATTGTATGAAATCTCACCAGTAACCTGTGGAAGGAAAGACAGACACCCTTCTTTTGTTATAATAGCAATTCCAGATGAAGTATACATTTCATTAAGACTGTTAACTCTCACTAATGTGTCCTTCATTGGATTAGGTATTAAACAAACAAAAGTCGTAGTAATTGTGGTTGATTATAGATACTCTGATTATGGAACTTTCATCATAATATAATAACAATGAGGAAAGGACAAATGAACTTCATGATGTAACAGAAAACTGGTTGCTTCTAGTATATAAGAATAACAAACCCACAAGATAACTATATTAAGCTACTCTGATCCAAATCAGGATAGCTTTTCAATCATTTTTTTGTGTCGTCAGTTATGCATATTTGCTAAGGAAAACTATTTTAAACACGTCTATAAATATTTGATTTAGCCCCTATTTAGTGGCTTTTAAACTTAAAAAACTATGTTTTGAATAGTATTTTTTAAAGAATGTGTGGTTAAAAAGTAGAGAAAAGTTCGGGTTTACGTGTAGAATTGTTTATTGCATGAATTTGTGGTTAAAAATGAGCATGACAAATAAATTAAAGTAAAGTAAAGGCCACCAAACAAGGGCTTATCCATTAACACACACACAGAGAGAGAGAGAGAGAGAGAGAGAGAGAGAGAGAGAGAGAGAGAGAGAGAGAGAGACCTTTAGTGGTTTGTTCAAATTTCCGGAGAGAGCTTTCAATAATGTGGTCTTTCCGCACCCAGGAGGACCAAGTAGCAGAGTCATTCTGCAACAAAAACTCTCTTCAATCCATTATTTGAAAGTCTAATTCAACAAGCTAAATTTGATTAAACGATCAGCACCAATAGAACACCATTTTCTGTTTCAAAACCTGACGTTTAAGTAGAGAACTACTAAAATGAAAATGCATTATGGTTTGCAAAGAGACTGTAATGAAAACTATAGTAGCATGACAAAGCTGTCAGTTGTATGTATGCACATGTGTGTATAAAGTATATATGTTTGTCAACCAAAACGTTCAAGGATATTTTTACTTTATCAATAACTTCTAAGCTATGAAAAGAAAGCTACTCTTATCAATATATTTTCAAGTCAAGTTTCAAATTATCCACATAGAAACTAGAAACATTCTATCTTATGATAAAAAGCAAATTGACTGAAGATATATGAGAAAACAGAAAAGATAGATGGAGTTATGAGGAAACCATTACAGACAGCTAGAGAAAAATAACAAAAACGCAGTGTTGTATATAACGTAAATTGCGAACTCAAAGTAGTCGAAGCAACTCTATCTGTACTAATATATGTTAATTGAAAGCTTAAGCACTATACCTTCCTGGCTTAATGATTCCACTGACATCATTAATGATGCTGATCTTAGCATCTTGTTGTGTTGGTAAACCTGGAAGCCTGGCAAGGTCCTGTTAAATGAAATGGAGGTTTGATTCAGTGCAAGCAAAAATAACTAGGAGGATGGTTCAAATCTGTACCCAAATGATTCTTTTTTCATCTCATACAACAAGTGAAATAAGATGAGTATCAAATATCAAATGTCTTTCCTTCTATATTTTCTGGAAGATGAGTAATTACTTACCCGAAAAACAGTGTTCCACAAACACAAAAATGTAATACTTGTTGACAAAGGGATATTCAAATGAATTTCCATACAGATATACAAATCGAGTTACATAAATACATGTAGATCTGAGGAGTAAATAACAGTCCTAATATTCATGCAGTTCAGATTAGCTTGATCAGGCCAAAGTGAATAAAAGATAGATTTATCCAAGGTCATCAAACTGTAATAGAAACCACATTAGCACATCGCAAGTACTAGCCAAGGACAAATTTGATTGCCAATACCTTCGGTTTTTCTGACCATAATTAACTCGTCCCTATTTAAATCCTCGATGCATAATAAAAAGAAAGGCTTTTGTGCATAAAGCAAGGGATATATATATATAAAATACATACCGAGAGTATGCTTTTAAGAGAATTCCAAAGAGTTGGGAGGGGCTTTCCATAAACAACCTCACACTCTGCTTCTATGGACAAATTGGTGTATCTGACTTCAATTGAAGACAATTTTACTCCAGCTCTGCAAAAATCAAATAGAAGCGCCAATCCTATGAGATTAGGAAACGTGCAGCGGAAACATATACTATATAGTATTCACAACAAAATAAAACACCTAGGAATTTAAAAATACCAGGACGAAAAAGTCATTTTAGCAGTTTATGGTGGTTCATGACAAACGAGAATGGTGTTTACCTGTCTATTCTCTTTCTGATTTTCTGCAGCAGGCGAAGGTTGTCGTGTTCAATGTGTTTAATGAGCTTCTCAATGAACAGGTGCCTTTCCGGAGCATCAAGCTTAGTAACATCAACCACTCGTCTTCCTTTACCATCAGCTTCATTTCCATCATTTTCATCAAACAAAGATGTTCTTAACCGTTCAAATGTTGGCAGTCTATCGATAGCAGACCATTGTAAGACAGATTCATTGTCAGGATCAACATTGTCTCCAAAACTTGTTGCTGAATTGCTTTGAAAACTTGCAGTGTGATGCCGAAATGATGATCTCAAGCTTCTTCCTATCTCTGATAGCTCTATTCTGAATGATTCTATTTCATCTGCACCAACTAACTGAGCCATGATGGTATGGACTATATATTTCAGCTTCAGATCTGCATATATATACACACACGCACGTACAGAAACATTGATTTAGAGAACGTCTAGTCATGCAGATTTTCTTTCATATTTGCTGGGTCTTCAGACTACGAAACTTGATGAGGTAAGGCAATACGTCATTCTTATCCCAAAAAATTAAAAACTAAAAATAAAAAAATAAAAAATTTGACTGGTGAACTGATGGTATAGAGCATCTATGGGTGCTGATAATAAGCAGGATAGAGAAAAAAAAATGCGAGATATGCCAATAATCTAATATAAAGAGGCATTTGTATGACTAAATACGAAGTTTTGTTGCAAAATATAGTCCAGATTCACGAGAGATCCTTCCTAGGGAATTAGCCCACGGGGAGGGGGGACACATTGAGATTGAGATTCATAGTGATGATTTTCCGAACATACAAGTTACATTTACGGAGTTAGTTGACTTTCCTGTTAAATAAATGCAAATTCAAAGTCATTGAAATTCTAGCAAAAATGTAAATTTCATAGCTTAAACAAGAAGCCTCTTCCATGGTAGAAGTATATAATATTGGAATATATAATACTATAACTGTTTGACAATTGATGGCTAGCTCAGCCACATTTCTTTATGCTTCAGCCTGAAGTAATAACTTAAGAGGCACAATATGATGACTCTGGATATGAACTATTTTTTATTACAGAGTCCAGCAGAATATGGTCACGAGCATCATACAGCTTGGGGAGTCGATATCTAAAATTAAGTGTGTAGAATAAAGACATCGAAGTATTACTATTACTACCTTTTATTACCATCAGTTTATGCAGGAGTAAAAATATCATGTGAAATCCCTCGATACGGCGAAGAATATAAATATCCTGCATTAGAAGGCAGTTGAATACAGAATAACAAATCCCATCTTTTGGTTCCATTTGAAAGTTCAGACGACAGACTTAAATAGAGATTTCATAATTAAAATCAAGTTTCTGCATAGACCCAAATCCCATAGAGTTTGAATCTAGATTCTAGCATTTAAGAGAGGAGGGAGGATACGCAAAGGAAGTTGACTAAAAATTAAAATGACGGTTTCCGTGAGCAATGACACAAAATGATGAGGTAAGCTATTGCATCATTGATATTGATTCTAACTACTACTCTCTTGCCATAAACAATTTATTTATTTTTTACACCAAAATATATATTAATTCAATAACTTCAGCCAAAACTACATTCCGCTACTGCATTGCAATTCATGCATTCATTGAGGTAGGCCGTTGCTTTGGCCAGCAAAATTATCTAGCTGCCCAGACCTGTTGGAGAAAACCCAGTTACTCCGTTTAACAGAATTATATTCTGCTCTGTGTTAAATCCCTTTCCCGTTAGTTCTATCAAATAATGTTAATAAAAAGATCGAAATGGTACACGTCGGAGAAGGAATGGTATCACGCCGCGGCAGCGCGGACCTGTCCATCCACCAGCCACGGCAGCAGACAGGATCGGACTAACGTACAAGCCATGATATGTAAACACCCGAACGAATTTACCGAACTTTTTGGCCATTAAACCCAAAAGGAAAGACTCCCGCCAAAAGAAATTAGGGCATCACCGTAGTTAAATTATTATTTTGAAAATATTCAAATTTAGAGAAAATAGTCCTTTTTTACACCATGTCGGCTAGACATGAACCAATTTTTCGTTAAAATTAATGATTGACTTTAACTTGAATTAAAATTAATCCCTACCAAATAGGGGTTAAATTGAGGAGATTGCAATTTTGTATTGTTGAATAACACACTAAAGCTCTGCTTCCACGCACTGAGTAATAAATTTTGGATCGTTGTTGAGCCAAAATTGGAACGTTGCACAATTTTTAACTAAAACATTTTGACACCTTTTCAGCACCAATTCAGCTCATTTACTCGCCCATTACCAAATTTACCCTTCCCATTTATAAAAATGTCAAAGGCTGCAAGTGTTTATAAAATGGTCAAAGATGGTGATAAATTGAAAATGGTCTTGTTATTTTTCATTTGTAGACAAAACGTGCAAAGGTTCAAGAAAGTGGGACCTTGTGATTTGACAGAAAAATGGATTTTGGTTTGGGAAAATTGTGCCTAGACACACACTAACACCTCAGATGTTTTAAAAAAAAATTAAATACCTATCATATTTCAACTATAGAAAATTTTCTTAATACTACCTAAAAATCCATTACAAAAAGGCGACAAGAAAATATTACAACATAGAAAACCAAATACGTGATATTTAATTATATCTCGTATATGTAGTTACAGGAAATGGCAGTGAACAACGAACATATCGGTACAAGTCAATAAGTTCAAATGAGTACAATGTTTCACCTCTTCTGAAAGTTCAACTTCCCAATACAATATGCAAATAGAGAAGCAAAAAGAATGGGGTACAAAATCGAAACAACAGCCACAACTGGTAACTCATTATGGTGAAATCCATAATAATCTCTCAGAAATGCTGATACTGTTTTGGATTCTCCAAACGCCATAATTTCCTCTTCTATGTCTCCATATTGAGAAGTAAGCATACCATTTAATGTCCAACTAGTAGGAATCAAATAATAAAACCAGATCCACCATTTAGGAATTTGCTGCGGGCGAAGAAAGATAATGATTTATTAGAACCCTTTCACAATCATACATTTGTATATAACTACTTCGGTGAAGGAGAAGTCACAAAGCATACAAGAATCCAGTTCAGGGAAAGAAATGCTTACCGGGCTAGGAATCATGAAACCAGAGAACAGGTTGAACATTGTGTAAAAAGTTGACTGTAGAATGGCAGCTATTGGAAAGCTTGGTGTCATCGAAATTAAAAGCATTCCGAGATAAGTGAAGTACAGCAGCGAACAGAACATAGAGTAGAAATACCAGAAGACCTTGTATGCTGACCAGTAATATCCAATCATTGGATATGTGATGACTGTGAATGCAAGTGCTTGGGCTAAGAGATATGGAATCTCGATTATGACCTACAAAATCAAGAAAGATAATGAATAATTCTTTAGATTGGTGAAATTACAACACTAATAATCATTTCACATTGTTTTTAATATGTACAATACTTGAAACTGAGGAACAATTAAAACTTAGCTAGTCAATACTCGTCATTTCCAGGTGACAAGTTTCGAAAATGAAATAGTTTTTTCTCTCCTTTCTTCTCAATCTTTTTTAAGACGGAAAAAAAGAAAATTCTCCTCATTCATATATTGCTAAATTAACGATACAGGTCGGTTTGAGGTTTCAAAGATGAGGTCACCGAAATGCAGGCAGGCTCACCAAAATTGTCTACAATTTCATAGTTTTGCAAATGAAAGATGCAAATCTTCCTAAATTACAGATCAGTATTAGGGTGAAACTTTTTTTGTTGAATGTAATCAAGTATACAAGTAACTTAATATATCTGGAGTAATTATACCTGTGCAGCTGGATAAACCCATGAAGCATACATTCCAGCAAATCTTTCTCTGTAGAAAACAGTTCGCTCTGTGCTAACATACGACAACACCGAAGAGGAATTATTTATGCCACAAAAGAGAGTGGCACTGAACATTGAACCAAGCACGGTGAATAGACTCTGTTGAGTATGTCTATAAAAAACAGATAAAAGCAATGAATCAACATTAAACTCTACAAGAGCATGGTACGATTCTCCTACAAGAGAAATGTAGAGTTACACTCAGTGAAAAAATCCGATCTCCAGGAAATCAATTATCAAGAAATTTTTTCTATCCTTACTGGGTATAATTTAAAAAATAAAAGAACCTCATGTCTGCAGGAACTTTAGTATCCTGGTAACATATTAGCCACTTTAGCATTCTGACAAAGTAATTGTTCTACATACTTTTGAGTTCACATGCATCATCTGAAACCAAAAACTTTGAAGTGCATTTCCTAT
This sequence comes from Fraxinus anomala, assembly GCA_903798345.1. Lineage (NCBI taxonomy): Eukaryota > Viridiplantae > Streptophyta > Magnoliopsida > Lamiales > Oleaceae > Fraxinus > Fraxinus anomala. The sequence continues at coordinate 12,535 of CAIGRN010091624.1, read as the reverse complement.
TTTTCTCAATAAAGCAGATGGAAGATCTAGATCCACTTCGACCGCCCCTCCCCTCTTAAAAAGTGAAAGACGGAACAGAATGAAAAAAAAAATGTCCTTTAATTTTGGCAGAAGATGACTAATCATGATACCGAGTTTTGTGCTATATGATTTACTTACATTTTCTTCCCCTGATCCCAAAATAAGAATCCAAAAAGCAAAGATGAAAATAGCATATAAATTGAGCGCATCAAGTTGTATGAAGGACTTCTCCAGTAAGACCAGTGTTGCTTCCAGAGGCAGGATTTGAACTGTCGCCAACCATTTTGTGAATAGCGGGTGGGGATTACGTTTAGAACACTTGGTCCTCCCGGGGTGCTCATCTCTCTTATGAGCTGTTTATTATACCTAGGAGAAATATAACAGAAGAATAATTTGTGCTCAACATACGTACAACACACCAAAAAGTTGATACCAAATACTATTGAGTAAATTGATACATGATGCTTCACAATATCTTAATAACCACTGGATAAACAGAACTATAAATCATTTAAGAGAAATGGAAAATTGAAAAAAGTACTATCTAATGATCTGAAACTGAAGTCCTCAATTAAATATGATGGACCTCCTGCTTACCAACGTGGGGAACCCCTTAATAGGGCGGCTTCAAGAACCTCCCGCCTTCGACCCATTCGAATTTTAAAGTAAGGGGAGGGTAATTGAATAATAATTACTGTGAAACATCAAGGTATGTTATCAACTGTTAGAGCACAAGATGTTACATTGCCTTGGGAAAACCATATTAAATATGCTGTATATATTTGGCAGGTATGCTGTAGACCACTCCTCGGAAACTAATTTCCTTCATATTTTACTTGAGGTTTTATATAGTAACAGAGTAAAATCAAGTTCCTCTGAATAAGGCACAGACAGTGTCTTGCCAAAATTCAGGGTCAACAACAACAATGAAGGAGACAATCTCTCATAATTTTAGATAGATAATGAAAAGAATGTATCAAAAGTCTTCACCAAAGAAAATTTTATAATTTGAATTTCTCAAGAAACACAAGAAATTGCTTCTTCTCATGAATCTCTGTCCATATCATTTTCTAATTACAATAATAATCCATTTTTTCCTAGTGAAAGGCATTTTCTTGAATAATTAGGATATGCAAATTAGTAACCAACAGTTTTTGCATTCTCCATCCTTTATACAGCCTAAGCAATGTACCAACTATGAAATAGCGGTTCCTGAGAACATCAAACATGAGAATGATCCTAAAAACTTGGGAAAGAAAAAGCTGATTACCAAAATACTAGCATCAATTATCACGGATAATTTGTTCATACAAATAACAACAGAAAAGCTCTGGGCCATTTGACTCACTCGTATAAAGCAGATTGTTTATAAACCTGGGCAAAGTCTACACCAAGTTCAGCTTCTGAAGAAGTGGAAGAGACATCTAACATCCATGTAGCTGGATTGTAGTTATTTCTAATTTTTGGTACACCTGAGATGCCCTGTTACAGAGTTGAAATGATAGAGTTGAAATAAGCATATACTTCAAGCCAGTAGGGAAAGAAGGCGATACAAAGTCCCATGGAGGTACTGCCTTCAGAACTCACCTCGAAATATTCAATTAATTTAGAGGAATCCTGACCTAATGGCCCACAGTAGATCATGCGTCCTCCAGCTTTCAAAAGAACTAACTGTAGACATAAGGAAACGTTAGTGATATTATACTGATACGTATCAACCCTATCAATCACACATACATAGGATTTATTGTTCAAAATTTGTTCTTGAAAGTAACACTTCATTCCATTCGTAACCAATCTGACATCTTTATACCTTAAAAGATCTTCCACGGAAGTCTGGTGGAAAAATGAACGTAAAACTTCTTATCATGCAATGCACATGAATATCAATCTAAACACTTTGTGGTATAATCAATAATAAGCAGCATATCTTATACTTAAAACAGTGCCAGAATAGGCTTTAATTTGAGATCATCAGGGGGAGAATTTATTGGCTAAACGCAGTTGAGAGAGAATGTTATAGCTTGTGCTTTAAAAGACGAATATTTATTCATTGAATTTCGTTTGCCGGTGGAAAATGGGCTAGAGGTTGGAATGGAACATGTTATATATGTTGAAGAATGTAAAAATGGAAATGAAGATTGACTTGAGAAGCTTCTGTAGATAGTATTTCAACAGTCAGTAGAAGTGCATATTATTTACTCGTACAATGCAATCAAAAGATGCTTTTTTATCAAAACCTTTTTTCTGTGATATCAAAAAAATTCTCTCCATGCGCAGAGTAATTTATAGTCAGTTACCTCATCAAATGATTCAAATATATCGATGCTCGGTTGGTGAATGGTGCACACTATTGTCCTCCCAGTCTTTGCCACGTTTTTTACTGCCCGCATGACAATTGCAGCTGCTCTAGCATCCAGTCCAGTTGTTGGTTCATCCATAAAGATAATAGAAGGGTTAGCAACGAGTTCCACAGCTATTGTGAGCCGCTTGCGTTGCTCAGTTGACAGGCCACTAACACCAGGCATGCCCACTAACGCATCTTTAATTCCATCAAGCTCAATCGTTTCAAGGACTTCTTTCACAAAGTCCTATGGATGGCCAGAAAGAATTAAATAAGTACACTAATAGGAAATGGAAGCAAAACCAGTAGAATATTGAATATAACATCTAATGGCATATACATATTTTGTCTTTGAATCAATCTGGGGATGAAGACGCAGCCATGCAGAAAAGATGAGTGATTCTTCAACAGTAATTTGAGGAGAATGTATGTCAGTTTGCTCACAGTAACCCGAAATCCTAGAGAACGTTCTTTGGACTTTCGGATAACCTCCAATTTTTATTTCTCCTTCCACAGTGCCGCTAGTTTTTCTACCAGAAAGAACATCAAGAAGAGTTGTTTTGCCAGCCCCACTGACACCCATTAGTGCAGTAAGAATACCAGGTCTAAATGAACCAGTGATATCACAAAGAAGTTGCAGCTTTTTCTGAGTGAAACCTCGCTCCTTCATTGCCTAAAAAGAACCAAAAGAAAGGAAGTACACCTAAATTGTACTGGCTCGTTTGGTATACTAAATAACCAAAAACAATTCTAATTCGATTAATTAATGTGGTTACCATAGGGGTTTCAACATAGTATTGCACATCTTGAAAGACTAGGGTTAGGGGTTCAAAAGGTAAGACCATTCTGTCTGCAACATAAGATAAAACATCCTTTTAAGTATGGAAAGAATCAATTTACGAAAATAATGTGGCATATAATTAAATTCTCAAATCAATGATATATATTGTCAGAAACAAAAGAAGAGATAAAATCCAACCTCTATGAGATGTACTGGTACTAGGGGGATTTTTGGACTGTTCTTCTGCATGGGTTTGGCTATCATATTCTTTACTTCCTTGCAGTTGAGAGAACTTTTCGCTTGAAATAATTGCACGAGAACCAGAAGCTGGACACATTTTGGAATTAGAATAAATCATGTAAACCATTTACATTTCTATATTCTGAAGATGTTCTCACGTTTTAAGAAACTTAGGGCCAAGGTAAACCCAATGTTGAACAGTACTATAAACCCAAACAGCGCGCCAACCGATATCCAATAAAGATGTCCACCGAAGCTTAACCCACGGCTTTCAAGTGTTTCTTGTCCTACTGTTGTGTTACCAGAGAGCTCCTGAAATTAAAGAAAATTTATATGCATGTGAATCAATCTTCTACAGAATAATCTAAAACAAATACGAATTTCCAGGAGACATTAATAAATTGCATGTATGAGCATCAAAGTCCATGCCACCGACCAATAAATATCAAGAAATAACCATAGGTCCACTGTGAATCACTCATATCATAGTGGAACTTTACAGTGACAACACATGATAACACCATAACATGTATGTTCAAGGAAAGAATAGCATGCATAGCAGGAATCTTGAAAAACGAGAATTCAATCAATTTGATGTGCCCTCTTGATGAACAAAGATGTTAGATGGATGCAATAATAATTGATTCCAATTCATCCTATAAATATGGCAGTCAAATGGCTGCCAGTTGGTGACTTCCACATTTGTTCCTTGTGACGTGCATGAGAATTACGGAAAACAAAGAAAAGATGACAGAGTCAACAGGGAGCTGTATATAAGTATTATCTTAGAAAGGGGAGTGGATAAATATGACAGTATGAATTCACATTTGGGTAATTAGAATCTTGCTAGATTCTTAGTTAGTGATTGATTTTAAAATGAAAGTTATCCTATATAAGTGATTGAGTAAATATTTTTATAAAAATAAAAATATAATAAATAAATAAATAAGGCGCAATGGCACAAAATTGGAAACTATGTATGTGTAAACAATAACTAAGCTTGTTTCTAGTCTGAAAAGGAGTTAATGTTTATCAACTTAATAGAAGCAAACAAATCCTGGTATTATGCATACCACCTTGTGCCATCTTGGGGCAAGAAATTCATTCACCGCAAGGCCTATCTCCCCATACGATAGTGGAGAAACCCAAAATGCCCATTTTAACCAAATTGGCATGGATTCTGCAAGAAACAGTATAATTGAGCTCCCTTATCCTTTTTCTCTATTGTTTAGGTCAAAATGTGTATATATACGACAAACAATAAAAATAGGTAAAGATGTTGAGCTTCCTCACGTTTTGGGATCAAAAAGCCGCCGAAGAGTAACAGAAATAGTATTGACAAACTACCAGCTGTTGTAGAGGCAACCATTGTCGGGCAGACAGATGCCAAGAAACGGAACATAGATATTGAGGTGAAGTGCACTTCGAATAATATTATCATTTGGCGGAAAAACCTGGAAAATAATGACATTTAGTTAACATTAGATTCATTATTGTAATATGATTTTTTTTTTATCTTTTTGAGTTGTTGATTGAAACTGATGAATCACATAGATTATGTAGAACATCTGAGAAATATAATGTGTTACTAACCTCCCTGCCTCTGGGCTATACCCAATAGTGTAATAAGTGAGAGAAGTCCATACTACAGATTCCAACAATGAGAGAGGAATCTTGAGAATAGTGGCTGGAATGGCATATGCCCAGGCTGGATAGAAGTACAAATCTCTCTGTTTGTAGAAAACAGAAAGCCTTGCAACAGTCATATTAAGCTCCGGAAAACCATCAACGAGAAAAATGATAAGAGAATAAAATATAGAACCCAAGTAATAGTTGGCATGAACAAGATTGATATCCATCCGAGTCCGCAAGAACACAGTCATAGTTATTGATGCAATAATGACAAGCTGCAAGCAAATATTTACCCAAGATTTTCATACACAATAACTATTAGATAAATGAAAGTCAGAATTTGTATTGCCAGCAGTGCTTGAACAAAATTAAGGAGCTAAGAGAAATAGTTGTCCTAACCTGAACAGCTTTGAATACATAAACAAAAGAATTCCTTTTCATGAGAAGAATTTCTCTGGACATACAGGCTTTAAAGAGATCCCATTTAGGAAGAGAATAAACGTCAAAACTAATGGCTTTATTGTCGCTCTCGAACTTCTCTAAAGGCACAGAAAGCTCGTTGTTAAGCTTCTTTCCATAAGGAGACTCCTTATATCTCCTAGACAACGTATCAACAGAAACGAAACTGTAAGTCTGCTCAGTTTTACACCAGTATTGTTCCTGATCTTTTCTGGAGATAACCTGCAAACCAATCAACATATAATTATTTTTACTTAATGAAGAAAACTCCGAAAATATTACTACTGCATGATGAACTTACCTCCTGCAGGAAATCAGCTGCTGCTTTCCTTTCAGGACACTTAAATCCACAATCCTTAAAAAATTCTAAAATATCACATCGAGGCCCATGATAGACAATCTTTCCCTCTGACATCAAGATGATGTCGTCAAAAAGATCAAAAGTTTCTGGTGCAGGCTGGAGAAGGGACAAAAGTACAGTAGCATCCGTGACATGTGCTAATTGTTGAAGGCAAGCAACAACCTGATATGTAGTCGAGCTGTCCAATCCATTTGAAATTTCATCCATAAACAATGCTTTTGTTGGTCCAACAATCATCTCGCCTGCATAATCCAACATTACTAATTTCTCAATGCATATGCTTTTTGCAAAATTATTTTTGAGTTCAGATGTTGCTGGTAGTTGGAATAATTTTGAGCCTCTTTAGTATATCAGAAAGAAAGGTGAAAAATATTGGCATCAAATTACCTGCCGTCACTCTTTTCTTCTGACCTCCAGATATACCTCTCCTCATGGCATCTCCAACGAATGTGTCAGCACAGATATCAAGTCCGAGAATCTGAAATTTGAGGAATAATAGGATAGACTTTCAAAATTTGGTGTTCTAGCACAAGACAGCAAAAATAAATTCAAAGCTACGTCAAGTCATAGAATACTTTTAATATGTAGTCTGTCTGAAGACTTGTCTTTTGTCCTTCCACAGCAATTGCCTGCACAAATATGCTGGCGTTAGCACACTACAGTATTTAGGCTTAGCAACTCAGTGAAGATAATTGATGATTGTGGAGAGATTATTCACTCAAACTAATTTTAGCTGAGTCCAATAGACTCAGGTATGTGTTGAGGTAGGTTGTGTAGCTATGAGATTTAATTGCCTATTTTCAAACCAAAAGGGGTAATTATCAAGTTTCTAACACACAGATGTGATGCTAATTAATGTTTTTCGCAAATTTCAAAAAGAACTAATAAGTAAAGGTATTATTAAAGAGGATACATTATGCAAGTTGTGACGGATTTTCTTTTCCTAAGAGTACGATGTTTTTTCCATGTTTCAATTGGAAATTTTAGTCATAGCACCACTATATATTCATGACCCTTATGGTAAGCCAATGGCCGTAAACTGATGAACAGAAAACTTATAAAAAGGAAGGATAGCTAAAGTTTGTCATAATTTTCATAATACACCCACCTATGGGCATAAACCCTCACACACTAAATGAACTGAGTACTCAATCAAGATTTCTAGGAGAATCACTCAAGGGTAAGCAAGTTCACTTTTGCAATAAACACACTAACTTCATGACTCCAGAAAAATAAAAGCCAGAATATTAGCCACTAAAAATACCTTCATATAAGTATCTATATCTGGATCTGGAACAATTTTTGCATCTTTCTCCCTTCTAGTAAGCTCTGTCAAAATTTCTTTAGAGAAAAAAAGAAAAAAGGGAAATCACATCACCTATTGTTATGAAAATAGTTTCAGAAAACAAATGGGTATTTATATATTGCAGGACATACCTGCTCTGCTTCCAATACCCTGACATCGTGATGAAAAATCAAGGGTTTCCCTTACAGTCATTTCAGGGATATGTAGATCATATTGACTTATATAAGCTGAAGTTTTCTGTGCCACAAACTCTTCCAATTTATAGCCATTGTACGAAATCTCACCAGTAACCTGTGGAAGGAAAGACAAACTCTTCTGTTGTCATAAATAGCAGTTTCAGATGAAGTATACATTTCATCAGCACTGTTAACAACTCTCACTGTAGTCCGTTATCAACACTGAATTAGATACTAAACAAACCGTAATTATGGATATTAATACTCGTATTATGATTAGAGAAATGAAATCACTTCTTGACATAACAAAAGACAGGGTGACTTCTAGTATATAGAAAAACAAAGCCACGAGATAAACTACATTAAGTTACTTCACGCCAAACCAGTTTAGGACTTTAGGTTTTCAAGCATTTTTGTATTGTCAACTATGCATATTTGCTAAGATAGTGTTTGATCAGAAAACTATTTTAAACAAAATTTCAAATATGTTTTTATCCACTAGGGGATGGACAGAAACAGAAAGAGAGAGGGGCACCTTGAGTGATTTGTTCAAATTTCCAGAGAGAGCTTTCAGTAATGTGGTCTTTCCACACCCAGGAGGACCAAGCAGCAGAGTCATTCTGCAACAATAAAACTCCTAATGTATCAAGTATTTGAAAAGCTAATTCAACTAGATAAATTTGATGAAAGGATCAACGCATATAGAACCCAACTTCTGCTTCCAACATGATATTGAAGTACAGAACTACTACAAAGCTGCACTCTGATGTGTAACGTGACTATAGTAGAAGCTACAATAGCCCGAAGTAGCAGTTAGTGTGTGTACACAAATACAACATACATATAAGTAAATCTGTTTGTGAACCTAGGAGGATATTTTCAATCTATCAAGAGAAATCTTAGGGTGTACAAAGAATCTCCTGATCAATATTATCAAGTCAAGCTTCAAATTATTGAATTAGAAACTAGAAATATTCAATCTCATGAAAAAAAAAAAAAAAATTGGAGAAGTTTAGACTTGCTGTGCTTATCAGTACAAATCATGCAGTAAAATGAGTTCAAAGTTTTGTTTTTATGATTCTCCTTTTTCTCTCTCTTTGGATGTCATTTGATTTTTGTATATTACATTAATATTGATAGAAGCTTTTAACTTCTGCAGGACTGTGCATGCAATGATCAGATAGTAATTCTAGAAGGCATGTGGTAAAACAAGAGTCACTCAAGTAACTCTGAAACAGATAAATCTTTTACAGCTGTTACCAGCAAAAGAATGTCAAGAATGGTGATTGGTGAGATTAAGAAACAAATCAAGATGGAACTCAATTGAAATCTTAACAACTGTATTGAAAAAAGTAGAAAGAAAGACAGTTGAAGTCTTAACAATTGTACCTTCCTGGTTTAATGATACCACTAACACCATTCATGATGCCTATCTTAGCCTCTTGTTGTGACTGTAAACCTGGAAGCCTGGCAAGCTCCTGTCAAATTTAATGGAGGTACGATTCAATATATGCAAAGATAACTAGGAGGATGCTTCAAATTTAATACACAAATGATTCTTCTTCAGCTCATAAAACAAGAGAATAAGATGAATATCAAGTTTCAAATATATTTCCTTCTATTTATTCCGGACGATGAATGATTACTTACAGGAAGAAACAAATGAAAAAAGAAGAAAAAGAAAAAGGTGTTACATACACATGGAAAAGTAATACTTGTTGGCAAGGTGGTATCAATTGCAGGACAGAAGCCCAAATGGAGGCACACAAGTATATGTAGATCTGCGGAGTAAATAATAGTCCTACCGTTCGTGATATTCAGATCAGCTTAATATGACCAAGTGAACAAAAGCTAGATTTATCCAAAGTTATGCACTGTGATGGAAACCAAACATTAACTCATCACGAGTACTAGCCAAGGAGAAACTTGTGGTTGCTGGTATTTTTGGTTGTTTATCCCATAATTAACTCATCCCAATTTGAATCATCAACATTCGTACATAGAACAAGGATAGAAAAAATGGTTGATTAACTAAAGCCACTTTAAATAAAATACAATTACATACCAAAAGCATGCTTTTTAGAGAATTCCATAGAGTTGGTAGGGGCTTTCCATTAACAACTTCACACTCTGCTTCTATAGACAAATTGGTGTATCTGACTTCAATGGCAGACAATTTTACACCAGCTCTGAAAAATTCAAATAGAATCCTTAATCCCATGACCTTAGTAAACTTGCAGCAGCTATATATGGTACAAGAAACAAAAAATAACACCTGAATGAATTTAAAAATTGCAAAAGAAGAAAATGTACATAGTTATATAAGGGTGTGGAAGTATAGTAGAAAGTCATTTTAGCAGTATATATTTATTCATATCCAGAAGGAGAAGGATCTCACTTATCTATTCTCTTTCTTATTTTCTGCAACAGACGAAGGTTATCATGTTCAATATGTTTAATGAGCTTCTCAATGAACATATGCCTTTCCGGAGCAACAAGTTTAGTCACATCAACTACTCGTCTTCCTCTACCATCAGCTTCATTTCCATCATTTTCATCAAACAAAGAAGTTCTTAATCGTTCAAATGTCGGCAGTCTATCGATTGCAGCCCATTGTAAGACAGATTCATCGTCAAGATCAACATCTTTTGCAGAACTTACAACTGAATTGTTTCGAAAACTTGTGGCTTGACGCCGAAATGATGACCTCAAGCTTCTTCCTATCTCTGATAGCTCAATTCTGAATGATTCTATTTCATCTGCACCAACTAACTGAGCCATGATGGAATGGACAATCTATTTTAGCTTCAGACCTGCATCTATATACATATATATAGTAACATTGGATATAGAGGACTTGTACGGATTCTTTTATTTTCCTTTATTCTTGCACATTTGCTGGGTCTTCAGACTACGAAACTTGATGATGTAAGGCCATGCATCATTCTTAACTGGAAGAATAAAATTAATTTTTTTACTGGCCAAATGATTATATAATTTAATATAAAAAGGCGTTGGTATTATTAAATACAGAGTTCTGTTGTAGAATCCATGGTCATGACTTAAATTACACTAGAAAAACAAAACTTAAATCACAAGATAAATAAATAATAAGGTGTGGCATGGAAAATATGATGTCAATGGAGCTTCAATCTTGCATTTAGGGTAGGATACACGGAGAAAGTTGTATATATAAAATTGAAGTTTTCTCCAGTGTTGACTAACACAAAATGATGAGGTAAGTCAGTGCATCATTTGCTTCATCTGCTTATGCATTAGGCATTTGAAAGAAGAAAAAGAAATTACTCTGTACAATAGTTAACTAAAAATGTTCACTTTCAGTTAAGGTTCGTGCCTAATCATGGACTTCTGCCATGCTTCTTACGATTTTAGGCCTTTTCAAAACAGTGGCAGGAACGGGACTTTATGCCACGATCTACACCATTTTATTCTTTTATGTCTCTCTGTTTTGCCTAAAAATTAACCTTTCCAGCTTTTTCATGCCTTTAGCAGGCTCTTTGCACATGGACAAACTTGACATTATGATATTAATAGCTAAAGATGAAAAATGCAGAAGTAGGACAGCATTCTTTACAAATTAAATTTGCAGTTAATAAAATATAGCAACTAATTTACCAACTCCAGCATTGTTCCAGCCTTTGAACCATTTCTAGTGGCAGTCTAGAACATATATGAAGCATGGCTCACGCAGCACCAGCATAAATAAATAAATAAATAAAATACAACAGTTATGGTCCACATCTAAGCAAAAACCATTCCACCACGTTAATGATTGAAACTGATTCTCACGACTACCCTTTCAATAAACAATCTTTTGATTCCGTTGAAAAAATTATATTCTCAGTATTATCTACATTTTCTTTATTTGGTCAGACCTGAGTTTGCACCAATGATCACCGGTTCGAGTCCTCGGGGCCACCTCAATTTCAGGCCTCGTGAAATTAGCCTAGGTGCACGCAACTGGTCCGAACACCACGGTTATCAAAAAAAAATCTACATTTCCTTAACCGTTAATCCCTACATATAATGATAATAAAAAGATAAATGGTCAACGGCGGAAAAGGCATGGTATCACTCCGGGACTTGTCCATCCACCAATGGGTAAAGGCCACGTCAACAAAGGGGACGGGCACCGTACAAATCATTGTCACCTGTACAAATTAGCCAAAAAAATTGTATTTAACCCAAAAGGAAAGACTCCCGCCGAAAAAAATTTGGGTATCAGCTTAGTTAATTAATTCTTGTGATAAAATTCAAATTTAGTGATAATTATTGTCTCTTACAACACGTCCGCCAGAAATGATCTCCGCATACGAGGCCCACCCTTTCCCCGTGACGAGGAGATGCATGATGGCGGGCGGCGGTGCCGATTCCCCCGAGGCATGCCTCTGTATTCCAGTGTGTGTTCACCCCCCCCCCCCCGGGCCCTCTTTTATTTTTTAACCGAGTTTTAGGATTTTTTACCGAGATAAGTTCTTTAGGATAATATTTCCAATATGTACCGAATAAAACCATATATTGGTTGGAGTTTTCCACCCACTCGACTATCAAACTTTTGAACCATTTGACGATGGTATCTTGAACCTTTCTTTTTTGGCACTTCGAGTCCCTACCCCATGGAACGATTACGACCGCCGTCCATTTCTAATGGAAACCATTAATTTGATTGTTAAAAGATAAAAATTTATAAGAAAGACGATTTTATCATTATATCAATATAATAAACAATAAACCTGTAGACACAGAATTTTAACGGGACGTTGACGTGGCAGCATCCTATTTGTCTGTTTTTATTTATTTATTTTCTTCTTCTAATGAAACCTTCAAGTGTAATTTCTGTTGATTTTTTATTGATATTTTCTGTACCTATAGTGTTGTTTATAATAAAACTAGTAGAACATTTTGATAATAGGTCTTGAACCTTCATTTTTAACTTAGTAAACGTGTATGACCATTGTCTTTTACTAATGAAAATATTAATTTGACTCTTCAGATGTCAAAAATTTACTAAAATTAATGATATATTCCTTATTTTAATATAATAGAAATAAAATTAACAAAGGAAATAACACATGGGAAAAAAAAAGGAAGAAAAATACTAATTCATACATAAAACACCCACCACCTCGCACCTTACTCTACAAAACCCCTTTTTTCCATTTACAACCGACAAAATAAAAATAAAAAAAATAAA
>CAIGRN010091620.1:0-11530 GCA_903798345.1 Fraxinus anomala | reverse complement strand
TGGATGCTTCAAAACCTAAAATACATAAACCTTATTAGATCACTTTAAATGGGCTTAACCAAAATTGATAGTCTTTAATTTAATACACAATATTTCACATATAAGCTCGCATGTTCGATTAAAATCCTTACACATACATGTTGATTTGATTTTCTTGGGGTGTGGATGATAGTAAATGGAGATGCAACGTGTTATGGAGAAGCCGGTGATTTAATATTTTTATTCGATTATGAAATGTTTACGTGTTTTTAAATAAATGGATTTCTATGAAAATCATTTGTGAAATTATTTTAAGAATGTTTTTATGAATTAGTTATGTTTAAAAGTAATTATGTTTTATAAAAATTAACGAACAAGTTATCGTTTATCACAAAAATGTTAGCGACAAAATTTAGTAGTGTTGTTATTTTAAAAAAAAAAAAAAATTCCAGCCTCTGCCATTGATTTCAAAAATTCATAACTCATTCGTTACTTTAAATTTTCGGATGAAGCCAGTGAGCTTTGATAGTTTCATGGGTTAGCTACTGAATGAGCTTGAAATCTTGTCAATTCGATGTCTATAGAATTTTATATGTCACTTTAAGTAACTGTGTTGGTTTATCTTCCAAACCGAGTCGTTGTGGGGGGTTTGGAAAATATTTTAGTACCTCGTATGTTGTCAACGAAAGCCGATTTTTGGATATGTCATATTATAAGGAGTTTCCTACTTTACGTTAAAATTTCGTAACGTTTCAGGGTTGATAGCTATACAAACAAATTTATTTTGGCACTTACCATGCAAAATAGAAAAAGAAAACAGCTTAGCTTATTTACTGTTTAAAGATGTGAATACATGGAAAATTTATTTGGAGAACTATTGTTACATCTCATCCGACGAGGTTTCAAGTATCAGCCATGGGCCTAATCGAGGTCACCCGATATAAGTAGTCGAAGTGATGCATCACTTCAGTCGGGTGCCATATAAAGGCCGACCCATGACAGGGACAAAGGGTCACAGCCTGCTGTAGAGTAAATTCAAAGAGACTAGCCTCTCAACATGTGAAGACATCTTTCATCTTTTTTTCAAGAGATTTCCTGTACAAATTTTTTTTGTGGTTGATTGAGTTGACATCTCGACAATAGACGCCTCTCAATCAACTTTTCAATCTATTTTTCATATGTCAATTTAGGCTATAAGGTGACTATTTTTAGAATCGTTAAATGTCACTGAATCTAGGACTACAGAAATGACATGAGAGAAGACATCACAACCGTTAAGATGTCACTTGTCTTTTCATCCAACGATAACTACTTCACATCTTCCACTATAAAAACTCATACTGAGAGCCATTTGAAAGTAATGTAATTTTACGAGATAATTATTTGATTAGTCATTGAATTTTACGTAAGGTTTTCAGAGATTCATTGAATTTCAAAACTTTTCTCATTAGTTAGTAATGTATGAGATTACATTTTGTAAAGTTCAGTGACTAACGAGGAAACACTTGAAGTTCCCAGTAAAATGAAATTACATTTTGTAAAATTCAATGCCTAATAGAGAAACTTTTAAAATTCAATGACTTCTAGGAAATCCTATGCAGAGTTCCATGACTAATCAGGTAATTTATCAATCTTTTATATTTTTTCTTTGATCTTAGAGAGGTCAACAGATAACCTTGTCGGTTATCTCCCGGATAAAATGCTATTTTTTTTTTCTAAATTTAGCGATACTAGAGAGTATAAAATTGTGAGGGTAAGAGTATAAACAAAAAGAAAAAAGAAAAAAGAAAAAGGCTAAAAAAAAACATAAAAATAGGTTAATTAAGTCATTGAATTTTACAAATGTAATCCATACAAGGAAACTTTCGAAGTTTTCAATGATGGATATGATTACATTTGTAAATTTAAATAACTAACGGGAAAGCTTTTGAAATTCGGCACCTTGTGGAAACTTTTATAACATTTAATGACCAATGAGGTAATTATCCATAATTTTACACACCTATAGTATTATTGCTAACTCTTGTTCTCCCTATGCCCCGATGTCCTGCATACATTTGTGGCTAGTGTCTTTCTCCATCCCACACCCATATATATATATACAAGTTGACTGATTTAACCGTCGAGTGCTCGCGATCGCCTTTCATCGTCGGAGGTAATGAAGTCGAGATCTGTTGACCATGCTACCAATCAGAAATCAAGGCCAACAAAAATCATTAAAATTTCTGTTTCGAATCCTATACGACAAGGTAATTAGATATAATTTAGTAAAAAATATTGTTCTTGATCTCCTTGATTATCTATATAGCGACATCAAGTTGTCCCAAATTATTTGTAAATAATTATACTCGTAAAGTTTTGACATATCTACATGACAGAGGTTAAAAAATATTATTATATACATCTTGACAAGCACTTTATACATATCACACGTCCTTCAACTGGTACAATGTAAAAGAGGTATTTATGGTCGAAATATGTAAATTTGATATAGGTAAAAATTCAAAAAAGGAAAAAAAAAAAAAGAATTATATTTCTAAGTTATAGCTTAATTATTGCTACTATTTAGGAGTGGACACGATCCCGATTCGGTCCAATTCTGAATAGAACCTAGTTGAACCAAGTATCAATGGAAATGTTAGAAATGGAACAATTGTTTCCATACCCAACTATATAAACGAATCGATCGGTTCCGATTTGGTTCTGTTTAATTCTTTATATTTAAAAAATTATAAAAGTAAAATATAAAATTACTTGTCAAATTAAAAATAGACAAAATTAGAGTACGAAAACATTTATCATTCTTGTAATCTAACGATGCAAAAAATTAATTGAACAAAACAACGAACAAAAATCCACTTCAAAGTTCAAGGTCAATTTATAAAAGCGAAAAAATTGATAAATTATTAAATACAGTATACACGGTAAAATCTAGATCGAAAATTAATTTTTAAGAAAATCCATATAACAGTAGTCTGGTTATTTTAGTAGTTCTCAAGAATCATGATTCTTGATGGCCGGCCATTTTGAAAAAAAAATAAAATTGAATTTTTATGAAATAGTGAACGATAAATAATTTTTTCTTAATGTATTGCATTAAAATTATGAATTTGTAAATATCTATAAAAAATTTTAGATTTGATTTTCAATTACCTTTTAAAGGAATGAAGAGGAAGCATATGAAAAATGAAATTTTAACATGAGATAATTTTGAGATTTAATGTTCAAAGATCTAGTGTATCTTGGTGCAAGCAAAAAAGAAAAATTTAAGAAAACTGAATTCAACGTTGGTTCTCAAAGTAGTATCGAGAATCAAATCGAAATCAATAGGTTTTCGATGTATGGTCCCAAAATCTACCCACTTAGTAGAGGAATCTAAGCCAAACTGACCAGATCTATTTGGTTTCAATCCGATTTCACCGGTTATGGGAAAAAATGCTCCACCCTACTACTATTGGATTCAATTTCACTCTCTTTTTCCTTCTTTACAATGGGAGCCCAATAATCCCAAATCTATGAGCCTAATAGCCCGGCCCACATTACTAACCCAAATAAACCTCTATATAAACGGCCTTGTTCTTTACTTGCACCAAACTAGGGTTTTAGTTGTCATCATCTCCGGCACTTACACTCAGTCGCCCTTCCCAAAAGAAGCAGTCGAAAATGGTGAAGGGTCGCCAAGGAGAGCGCGTCAGGTCCCCCGATCTAACCCTAACATATGCATACAAGTACATGTATCTCTAATTTTATCAGTATTTTAGTAATTTTATGTTTAATTATGGGTTCGATTGCAGGTTGTACGTCCGAGGCACGATCCTGGGGTACAAGAGGTCGAAGTCGAACCAGTACCCGAACACGTCCTTAATCCAGATCGAGGGAGTGAACAGCAAAGAGGAGGTAGCTTGGTACCAGGGGAAAAGGATGGCGTACATTTACAAGGCTAAGGTGAAGCAGAATGGGACTCACTATCGGTGCATTTGGGGTAAGGTGATTCGTCCACATGGAAACTCGGGTGTTGTTCGTGCTAAGTTCAAATCCAACCTGCCTCCCAAGTCCATGGGAGCACGAGTTCGCGTCTTCATGTACCCTAGCAACATTTGAAGGTATTGGTTTATGGATTAAATTAATTCATATGAAAGTGATCTCTAATGTTTTTTTCACAGGATTCATAAAGTTTTTTATATTGTGCAAGCGAATTGTAACTGCTTTTTATTGTGTGTAATTATTTATTGGTTAAATGAGGATTTTATTATCTGTTTTATATTGGTTTAGTTGTTTGTTATTTTTTTTTTCTTTTTAACAGTTTTTGCTGCACCTTTTTCCCCCCAAAGTATGTGCCAAATTACCCTTGAAATTGTGATACTTTGACCTTGAATTGTTGATTTTTATATGATAAACCGACATTTAATTTGCCATATTTGAGGCCATGAATTTGATAAACAACTGCAGTCTTGCACGTTCTTTTGTAGCTGAGTACTGGTGATGTTCAGTGTAATGAAGAAGATTTTCAGTGTAATGAAGAAGAAAATAATATGGTTCCATATATGTGTATTCTCGTGCCTTTCTGTTTTACCTACAAGCTCAAGGAAGTGTAGTGTCTATTTGTACATTTTGACAGTGGATTGTCTAGTATTCATTATCATATAATCAAGGCTTTAAGTGATTAACGGGAGTGGGAAATGAAGAATCTGAGAAATTATTGAAATTTGTTTTCAATTTCTTTAAGAGACTGGGAAGTAAGGTTTATGGGGTGCTTTAAATAATCTTGATTTTTCTCAACTGTGTATTATGATTATATCCTTGAATCAAAGTAATTTAAGCCCACCTCACTTGGATCATTTTTCAATTTTGATTCATCTGAAGATTTATAATTTCCATTCAGGTGTAGAATTGATTTAACATATTAACCGTGATCAGATTGGGACTGACTCATCTTTCTCAAACTAACTTTGCATGCATTCAAGCGTTAGTAAATCTCATTTGTTTATTAAATTTTGGCATGTAGTACTGGTGATCGTTTACACTACTGACATTTAGAATCTTTCTTTTCGCCGCTGAACTTTGTATCTGCATCTATTCAGAGTAGTACTTGATCATTGTTTCACATTAATTCGTAGTACTGTGTCTTTCTTGTTGTGTGGCTTTGAATTCTTCTTGCATAATTGTGTGGTGGTTAGAACTAACAATGTGTTGAATAGCTTCAATGTTGTCGAGAGGTTTCTAATGATACTCTCCATTTTGTTTTTCATTCTTGCAGCATTTTAAGTAGTGGAACAGAGTTTGAGCATTGGTGGCTTTTAGAAGGATCTGTTTTGCCCCTTTTTTTTTTTTGTATTATGGTCATGTTTGTTTATCACCAAGTATTGGACATCAAACTAGATATAACTGATTTTGACAATTTTGGGTCACTGTTTTTAATCTTATTATCAATGATTTTCCAATTTAGATATATTTGATGCTTGCTCGTCGTGCTCCGGGGGAAAATGGAGGTTGGTAAATATGGTTTCGGTAGATTCAAACCTAAGAGCATGTTTGTATGCAATTTTGTACAACACAGTGGAGCAAGATTTTGGCCTATTTGAGTGTATTTTTACAAGATTTAGGTGGTTTGAGCTAAGTGACCACCAAATCAACTTTTTCTTATGGCTTGTAATGTTTATCATTGTACGGCCAAATGTTTTGATGATTAAGAATTGAACACGAAATAAGGACTGCCAACATCTTGGCTAGATAACAAATTAAAGAGAGATTATTGAATCAAATCAGATCATTTTAAGAAGATTAGGGGGCTTTTGGGTTGTGTTTCGATTTCAATTTTGAGCTACTCTTGTTTTCTATTTTGATTGCTTGTTTTAAGATTTCTAAAAGGGTGTTAGGTTTGTCATTTTCAATTTTTTTTTCTTAAAACAAAAAATTAGAAAATGCAATTGGTTTGAAATCTTGAAAAAAAAAATTTGTAACATTTTATTTCATTAAATTTGATTGTTCAGTAAAAATTAAATAATTTTATGTTGACATATTATAAAGTAATGTTAGCATGTTATCAAGTATTATATATATTTTAAACTTGATGAATCTTATGATTTTTTCTCGCTGAAAAATTAAAATTAAAAATAATAAACTAATTTTAAAATATAGGAAATAAAGATAAAAACTAATAACGTTGATTTAAAATATTTTTCTATGTTCATTTAAATATTTATTTTAAATTTTTATGTAAATAATCATTAGTTAGAACTATTTTTATTTTTTTTAAATTTTTTATAGCTTTATGTTTTTTAAATGTTAATTTTTTAGAATTTTAGATTTTACTTTTTCAAAATTTTTATTTAGATTTTATCAATTTTATTTTTTGAATTTTAAATTTTTATAATTTTATTTGTTAGAATTTTTATATTTTCAAAATTTATTTAAATAAAAATTTGTTTAAACTCTTGTTTTCCATGTTAACATCAAAAATACATTTTAAGTTTTATGTTATAAATTAATTTTTGTTTTTAAAAACATATTTTTAGAAATAATAGATCGAAAAAGTTTTCTGTGTTTTGAAAAATTGAAAACTCGAACCGACTTGATAACAACAAATTAAATGCATCCTCGTAGTTTAGCAATATGTCAACTTTTCAAGTTTGTAAATGTGATAAATTTTATGGTTTCTCGGGTTTGAATTAAACTACTTTGTCAGAAAATATCGATATCCTAATTGATAGATATATTGGTGGTAAGAAATGATTGGATGTAAAAGTTGATTGTTTTTAAAACGATTCAATAACGGAATGACATATAGCATTTTATCAAGAAAGATGTCAATTTTCTAACAATGTAACATTATTGCTCGTTTAGTTTAAGGTATCAAATTTTGTTATAAAAACATTGGTATGTGTAAATGAGCGATCAAAGTAACCTTAATACATACAAACACTTGTTCTACACTATCGTTGGTTCGATGATCTTATAGTCGAATACGTTAAACCATGGTGTATCATTTGAGCATGGCTAAGGTAAGGGAATTGATAAATGTGAACGCCAATATATGATCGTGTAGAACATGTATTCATCAAGTGTTACACGAGGATTCCTAAATTAATCCAGATCTTGCATAAGAGAGATTTTCATAAATGAAGGTCGATTTTTGAGAGGTGTGATTAAAAAATAGGGTTTTACTACACACACATCCGTGTATACACCCAAGTGTATATCAAAAAGAATTATAGATTTCATAAATTGTGGTGTTAAAAATAATTTTCAAAAAAAAATAATAATAAATAAAAAATAAAAGACAAGCTCTTGAACAAAAGAAAAACAAGTTTCACGTTGTTCACAATTAAGTTACCATTCAATTCTTTACTAACGTTTTTTCTTCCTTAATTTGTTGACAATTCAATGAATGAATTAATTAATTCCCCAAAATGCCAATTTTAATTAATTAGCATTAACTCAGCTCCATTTCATTTGGTTCTCTATATGTCTCTCTCACACAGACACACACTTCTGCAAACAATTTCTTCGTCGGCCGTCCTCAAAACAGAGCTGCAACTTCACCTCACCTCCAATTTTCACTCCCACATGTTCTCAATTATCCAAATTCTCACAGATTTTCCTATCTATATATCATCCAATACCTTCCTATACTTATGTATATCTATATATTCACACCCAAAAATCTCCAGTTGTATTTTTCTAAATATGCATTGTTGTTAAATGGAAATTTGAATTGAATCAGATCCATCGAATCCCACAATTCAACTTTAAATGTCCCTCAGATCTCTCTTTTTCTTCTATTCCCATGCCCCCTTTACCAACCCTAGATCAATTCGCTATTCTCCTTAGTCCCACCTCATAAATTTGTTCATATTAAACAACGCTTTTTTATTTTTGAAAAATGGAAAAAATGTCTGCTACGACATCAGCGGGCCGATTTTTTACTATTGGTTTAGTGGCAGCATGGTATTTTTCTAACATTGGGGTGTTGCTTTTGAACAAGTATTTGTTGAGCAATTATGGGTTCAAGTACCCGATTTTCTTGACCATGTGCCATATGACGGCTTGCTCGTTGCTGAGCTACATCGCAATCGCGTGGCTGAAGATGGTTCCAATGCAGACAATAAGATCTAGGGTTCAGTTCATGAAGATCTCTACTCTTAGCTTGATTTTCTGTGCGTCTGTTGTTAGCGGAAATGTTTCGCTCAAGTACTTGCCTGTTAGCTTTAATCAGGCCATTGGTGCCACAACTCCTTTCTTCACCGCTGTTTTTGCGTACTTGATGACTCAGAAAAGAGAGGCATGGTTGACATATGTGACTTTGATTCCGGTCGTCACTGGGGTCGTCATTGCTAGTGGGGTATGTTTGAAGTTGTTTGAATTAGGCATATCCAATTGTTTGCTTCTTACTTGGTTATGTTGCATTGTGGAATCAGGTTTTTTTAATGTTTGTTTTGGGATTTCTGTTTAAACATTTTTATTTTTTACGAAACAGTGTGTTTTATTGATATGTAATTCTTTTAATTGGTCCGGGTGGTGAGTACAATAGTGATTTTTTCTTTTTTAAATTTCAATGTAGTAAGCTTTCCGAATGTTAATGCGGAATTGTGCATTGATTGGAATGATTGTGGTTTTGGTCCTTGGTAGTGGGTTTTCCTATTCTATTGGAAAAACAATGACCAGAGAATTAATTATTAATGATATAATTCTGGGTAGTTTAGATCAGGATACCAGTTTCTACATATCAAGACAGGTTTATTAAAATGAAAAATTCTGATTGCTAGTACACTGAGGATATGTTTGATACAGGCATTGGGCAGCTTTGTCTAGTACATGGTACGAGATTTTTACTTACTTTTCTTTCTTAATTGTCCAGTGCGATTTAGTCTTAACATATCAAACATGTGCATGGATTTCAACTGGAGGAAGTTGCTTTTGTTGGTTTCAAATTAATATTTCAGAGACCCATATTGTTTTGTTGTAAAATCTGTTGACCATTTTTATTGGGAAAACCATGTTTTCTCCCAAGTTGATTATTCAAGGAATCAAGTTATAAGAAATACTGCATGTGAGCACGTCTGTGTTGAATGTTTGTGCTTAATTATTGGTTTTTATGAATTTAGGAGAAATCAATTTTGTTTCTGAATTATTCCATGATGCTAGGGCGAGCCAAGCTTCCACTTGTTTGGATTTATCATGTGTGTTGGAGCAACAGCTGCTAGGGCTCTTAAATCAGTGCTGCAGGGGATTTTGCTTTCTTCTGAAGGGTAATACTTGTATATTCTTATGCCATTATATATTCTGGTTATATTATCGCATGTGATTCTAGCCTTTCATGTGTAAGGCCTATACATGCATTCTGAAACTTCTGATATTTTTCTTGAAGGGAGAAGCTGAATTCTATGAACTTGCTCTTGTACATGGCTCCTATAGCTGTTGTATTCCTACTTCCAGCAACACTCTTTATGGAGGAAAATGTAGTTGGTATCACCTTGGCACTTGCAAGAGAGGATACCAAAATTGTTTGGTTACTCCTATTTAATTCTTCTCTTGCATATTTTGTGAACTTGACCAATTTTCTGGTCACAAAGCACACCAGTGCTTTGACTCTTCAGGTATTCCTTGCTTTCTGATCCAAGTTATTATCCTTCCATGATTTGGATTTGCAGCTTGACCTCAATTTGCAAATATATTTGTATTGCTGATATTTGAATCAGAGAAATTTGTAGTTTTCGTTTCAAGTGAAAAAAGAGCAAGTTCCATGCATATTGAGCTTGTGGCACTAGAATGGGCAATAACTAGATATGATGTATAAGGGAATAAACAGGATAGGAGGATACAAAATGATTGCAGTTAATCTATAATATCTTTGATGTTCTGCATTATATTATGACTTCTAAAATTGAATTTTGGAGGACAAGATACAAACACAGCTTTGAGTTTGAAGAAAATTTATAGTTTAAAGTTTGTCCTATTTTCCTGCCAAAGGATATTTTTGCAGTATTATTGCATTTCATAACATTTTTTTCAAGAAAAGTGAGGTATAAGGTGCACATGTATTCTTGTTAAGATATACTCTCCCCTTATTGGTCATTATGTTCAGAGATATCATTGTCTATTTGACTGCTGAAATAATGTTGTTTTTGACATAATTTTAAATATACTGGAAGTAACCTCTTGTGTGAATTGATAGCATGTGTGATTTATCCCTTCTCACCTTGTAAGAACTTATATTCCTCCTTGTCAAATGATTATTTTTTGATATCGCTAAATAATGAGCAAATATTTTATGTAGAATGCTACCATCTTTACCTTATTTCTTTCTATATTGAGGATAGTTGGATGCATGGGTTGGGAACAATTGCATTGTTACATTCCTGATAATTATTAATGTGAATGAGTCGTTCAACTGTATAGGGGCAGAGTACAGATGGGATTTGCAGTCCAGCTCCCTTACCTTTGGTTTCTGTAGGAAATAGAGAAGACGTAGAAGAGTTCTTAGGGGTGTAATCGATCCAGTTGATGGGATTGGATTAATTGTTTTTAGATCCTCAAATTATTCTCCCAGCACTGTAGTTCATATAGCTTTCTACCTTATAGGTTGCAATTCCTAGTGCCCAAATAAAATTCTTTTACCTTTTTTTATGATCCGGCATCGTTTGCTTACTTGATGAAAATTATTGTTCATTTGTTTTATTTATATGTCATTGCTTGCCTTAATTGAAGTATACTGCTTCTGTTCTGAATGTTATTTGAGTGGGAAGCTTGAGAATTTAGTTTGCTGGATTTTGAGCATCATGTTCGTGCCTTATTGAAGTGAAATCTTGTTAGTCAGTGATTATGCCTTCTGCCCTCATTCTTGTCAAGTTAATATACACCAACCATCCCCTAAATTTTGCTTGATTTCATAAAACCAACTTTTTATGCACTATGTTATGAAAATAATGTGTATTTCCCCCTATATTGAATTCAAATTTAAACGTTTTTTGCTTTTAATTTTTATCTTGTGTGGGCAGTAAGATGAGAAGGGATTTGACTTTTTAAACCTGAAGCGAACTTTTGGGATGTCTAAAAAGGCCAATTGCAGTACTAGCGATGCAAGACTTGATAGAGAAGATGAGAAGAGAGAAAAAAATAAATAATAATAATAAGATAGATTGGAGGAGGAAAGAGAAAAGAATGGGAGAATTCGGGGAAAAAAGATTCAATTTCCTAATCTATCAGACTATAGTCTCTGACTGAATTGAAGCCCTAGTAATTCCCCTAATGACCAAAATCATAGTTAAACAAATCTAGTCTAATTCAAACTCTGTTGACCCTATTTCTCCTAAACTATATCTTTCCATGTCTGAGAGAAATCAACTCATTTAGACTGCATAGAACTCCTCTTATGCTGTTTCTCCTCCTTTATATACATTGCTAACTCTCCTCTTGTTTTGATATGAACAGTATTTTTCTTATTCTTGGTCTTCTACACATGTTCTATGGAAATATGATTATTGTGCTTTCAGGTCCTTGGAAATGCAAAAGGGGCAGTGGCTGTTGTAGTCTCCATATTGATATTTAGGAA
>CAIGRN010091618.1:0-39175 GCA_903798345.1 Fraxinus anomala | reverse complement strand
TTACAACAAGTGTTTAATATATGTCTAGACTTCTGGTAAATAACACAACTTTCAAGAGAGATTCACTATAAAGCGAAGTGCACGAACCTAAAGAATCTACATGCAACTTATCCCCGGGGATACACATGTTCTACTTGCATGTAGAATTGACTACCAAGATCTAGATACAACAATAGTGGAAGAGGTTTAGACATAGCTTTTGACATTCTTTGACCATTGACAAATAATAATAAAGAAGAAATAACAATGACAAACCCTATATTACACCTACAAAATGTACAAAGAAANATAAAGAAGAAATAACAATGACAAACCCTATATTACACCTACAAAATGTACAAAGAAACGCGAAGTACAAAACTTTAGACGTTCATATCTTTTCTACGATAAAACTTATGAAAATAGAAGAAAGCTAAATTACTTTCACTTAACCAAAACTTTGCTCATTTATTTTTCCAATGACGAGCATTCTAATGTTTTTTTTTGAGTTTGGAGAGGCTTTAAATGGTGATTTAACTCTCTTCTATTGACAATTAGATGAATTTGTTGTCAACAACAATTGTAATGCATTTAAATCTTCAAAAAAAAAAAAAAAAAGAACGTGGATTCAAAACANAACGTGGATTCAAAACACCTATTCAATTCCTTTTTATTACGACAATATATGTAATTTAATTTTAAATATATTTAGAAACAACTAGAAAATATTTAATATCAAGAAAAAATAAAAAATTTCAAATATTTTTATATGGTTAATCACTTAAAACTGCATTACAATTAATAAAAAACATGTGAATTGATAATGATTGGATGTTTAAATTTTTTGTAGGTATTATAGGTAATGTTCACTTAAATTGGATGATCGAATAATTTAATTATTGGGGAGATCTTTGTGAATAAGAGAGAGTCTAGATTGATATTTAATTGCTGCTAAAATCCAAGCAAATAAATGAACTCATAATTGGAAAAATTCTAATTCTTAAATTAATAGTCAAATAATAATCCTGCATAGTTCATGATAATGGTCTTAATATATTAAACTTTTTACTTTTTACGTTTGAAATGTTAAAAGAAATATATAGTAATTTTGTGTTGTGGATAGGAAGTAGAACAACATCTGAAAACGACAAGATTGATAAATGTTTGAATTATGATAAAAATAATAATAATAAATAGATGTTATGCTAGCGATCCACATGTTGTCAAATGCACGATTGTAACCGGAGCTATTAATGTTATAAAAGATACATGCACACAATCCACATGGTAGGAGCAATATTCCATATGAAAGGGTGTCAAACAACGTGTTGCGGCGAATAAAAGTTCATGGATTTTTGTCAAGCATCACTAATTGTCATCTTAAGTTGTCTTAGTAACATGTGCTTAATATCCAACTAGACAAGTGGTAAATAACACGAGTTTTAAGACATTTACAACAAAATGAAAAGAAGGAACGTGATGTCTCTACATGCAAATTATTCTTGATATCAAGCATGGGGATGCACATGTTCTACTTGCATGCAAAAATTATTAGCATGCTCCAGATACAACTATAATAAAAGAGGTTCGAACATAGTCTATAATATCTTTTGACCATTGAAAAATAGCAATAAAGAAGAAATAATTAATAAAAACAAAGCCTTTATCCCACCTAACAAAATATAAAAATGAACCGGGGGTGCAAAACTTTAGAAGTTCATGTATTTTCCACGATAAAATTGATGAAAATAGTAGAAAGCTAGGGTAAAAAATTTTATTTGACCAAAACTTTGTTTATTTACTTTTCAAACGACGACCATTCTAAAGTTTAATTTGAGTTTGATTTTTGGAAGATGCTTCAAAAGGATGGTGATTTGTCTCTCTTCTATTGTCAAGGATAATAAATTATAACCCATTTAAATCTTCAAAAAATTTATACTTTTTCGTTAAAGAAATAGTGGATTCAAAACACCTATTTAATTCCTTTTATTGCTTTAATATATGTAATTTAATTTTAAATATATTTAGAAACAACTAGAAAATATTTAGTATCAAGAAAAATTAAAATTAGCAAATATTTTTATATGGTTAATAACTTAAACTGCATTATAATTAATAAAAAAAACATGTGAATTGATAAAAATCGGACGGTTAAAAATTTTAGTAGGTATTATAGGTAATATCCACTTAAATTGGATGATCGCATGACTTAACTATTGGGGAGATCTTTGTGGGCGAGCGAGAGTTTAAAATTGATATTTAAAAGAAACGAATTTATAATTGTAAGAAAAAGAAAACATTTGAAAAGTTAGAGAACACACATATCAATTAAGCAACTTGTACATTCTTCTTGATATTATTGTTGACATCCATTTATGTGTTAAAAATCTAGTCAGTGGTATGAAATAGTGTTGTTAAAATTAATGGCTATGATGGATTTCATGTCAAATGATATCAAATCTAATGTAAAAGTTAATGTACATGTAGTATGATTGAACGCGTATAGTAATTTCCTATATTGTAGTTATATGCATATTTTTAGAATCTTATTAGTGAGCAAGGAGTAATGCAATATGAAAATGACAAGTATCAGTACTAGATTTGGGAACGAAGTAATGGTATGAGATCTGAGAATGACAACAATGGCAAATGTTTGAAGTACGATACATAAATTTGTCAGTGATCCACATGCTTTCTAGATGTGTAGAAGTGAAGTTCGATTCAAAACAAGAATTCATGGTTGTAACTAGATTGGTTAATGTTGTAAAAGCTAATGCACACAATCAATGTGGGTAGGGAGCATTCCATGAGGAAGTGTGTCAAATAATGTGTCAGAATAGAATAAAAGATAATAGACTTCTAACAATCACCACTAATTGTCTTCTCAAGTTGCCTAAGTGACAAGTGCTTAATGTCTAACTAAGTCGGTAGTAAATAACATGATTATTAAGAGAGATTCACTACAAGGCGAAATGTAGGAACATAAAGACTATGCAACTTATCCTAGATATAAAGTACGGGAATAAACATTTTCTACTTGTATGTAGAATTAATTAGCATGCTCCCTATACAACAATAGCAAAAGACATTCTAACATAGTCCGCGACTTTCTTTGGCCATCGCCAAATAACAACAAAGAAGAAATGACAAGAACAAACCCTTTATTACACCTACAAAATGTACGAGAGGGGGTGCAAAACTTTAGAAGTTCATATCTTTTCTATGATAGAAAAATTGATGAAAACAGAAGGGTTACAATTTTTACTTAACCAAGACTATTTATTTTTTCAATGATGAGCATTCTAAAATTTGTTTACAATAAACTATGATTTGTTCTATTTTATTGAGATTTAAATCGTACTCAAATTTGGTGTCAACAACAACAATTATAATGCATAAAAATCTTCAAAGAATTTGTACTTGAAATAGTAGATTCGAAACACCTACGTAATTCCTTTTTACAGTATATGCAATTTAAATTTAGATATATTTACAAACAACTAGAAAATATTTTACTAATATTTTTATATGGTTAATAACTTAAATTGCATTACAATTAATTAAAAATAAGTGAATTAATAATGATTGGACGATTTAAAATTTTAGTACGTATTATAGGCAATCTTCACTTAAGTTCGATGATTGATTGATTTAACTAATGGGGAGATCTTTGTGGGTAAGAGAGAGTTTAAATTTATATTTAATTTCTGCAAAATGCAATCAACGAAATGAATTTATAATTGTAAGAAAAAGAAAACATAATTCTTAAACTAATAGTCAAATATTAATCACGCATAGTTCATGATAATGATCTCAATATATTAATTTTTTTTAGTTGATATATTACATTTGAAAAGTTAAAAAGAAAACATATATAGTAATTTCTTGTATTGTAGATAGATGCACATTAATTACTATTTTCTTGAATCTTTTTAATGAGCCAGTATTAGTGCTAAATTTGGAAACAAGTAATAGTACTATATTTGGAAACGACGACTAATAGTATAAAATCTTAAAGCGACAACAATGATAAATATTTGAAATACGATACAAAGATAATAAATAGATGTTATGCTAGTGATCCACTTGTTATCAACGTGCCAAGACAAAGAAATTTGATCCATGATACAAATGCATAACTGTGGCTAGAGTGGTTAATGTTATAAAAGCTACATGCACACAATCCGAATGGATAGCAAGCATTCCGCATGGTAGGGTGTCAAACAATGCGCCGAACCGAATAAAATGTAATTGATTTTTTTCGACCACCACTAATTTTCTTCTTAAGTCATCAAAGTATTAGGTGTTCAATGTCCAACTAGATCTGTGGTTAATAACACGACTTCTTAGAGTCACTACAAAATGAAGAGCACGAACCTAAAAGGTCTACATGCAATGTATGGAGATGCACATGTTCTATTGCATGTAGAATTTATTAGCAGTACACTTTACACACAACAATAATGAAAGAGGTTCAAACATAGGACATATGTGGTATCCTTTGATCATCGACAAATAGCAATAAAGAAAGAATAAAAAAGACTAACCCTTTATTAACATACAAAATGTACAAAGGAACATCGGGTGCAAGACTTTAGAAGTTCATAACTTTTCTAGATAAAAACGGATGAAAATAGAAGAAAGCTAGTGTTTCAACTTTCACTTGACCAAAACTTTGTCTATTTATTTTTCCAACTACGAGCATTCTAAATTTGTTTTGAGTATGGAGAAGCTTCACAGTGGACGGCGATTTGGCTCTCATTTATTGACATTAGATCGCACTGGAATTTGGCGACAACAGCAATAATTATAATGCATTAAAATCTTCAAACAATTTATACTTTTTCGATAAAGAAATAGTGGATTCGAAACACCAACTTTAATTCCTTTTAAATACGACAATATATGTAACTTAATTCTAAATATATTTAGAAACAACTAGAAAATATTTAACCCTTATTTGGTCCTCATTTTCTAAAATTCATTTTTTTTCAAACGTATTTTAATCATAAACAGGCCCACAAGTTTTATCAATTTTTCTACCAAACATTTCATATATTTTTTTTAATCAAAATTTACTAAAGTTTTGATTTCTTGTTAAATCAAACAAGGGCTTAGTATCAAGAAAAATTAAAATTTTACAAATATTTTAAATCTTGGTAATGCACTATAGAGTTTAGGTCTGGACATAGTCCGATTCGGTTCGGTTCGATTCTCTTCAGAATCGAATCGAACCAAAATTTTCGGGTATTTAATAAATGGAATAGTTGGGTCCAAATATAATTATGGAACCATTCGGATTCGGTTCTGTTCGGTTCCGTTCGGTTCCGTACCATAATTACATTTTTTAACATTTACAACGCCACTATATAAATACAATCGTAATTTTTACAAATTATCGTAGTCTAATTTAAAAATATATAAATAACAAGTTGTTTATAAGGTTAATTCACCAATGTATACAAATACGAAAAAAGTAGATTCTAATACTAAAACATCAAGCTTAATCTTGGGCTAATAATAAAATTAATAATTGAGCCAAACAATTAAAACAAAAATTGAATTTAGAAATTGAGTTAGACTGAGCTAGCTAGGCATGGACTTGGCTTGTGAGTTAGAGCATTGATCACTAAATTAGTCAATTTACTAATTTGTTTATAAAAATTTTAAATAATTTAATTAATTCAATATAAAAAATTAAAAAATTTATTTTAATTCGGTTCTTATTCGGTTCTGGATCTAGAATCGAGAATCGAACCAAACTCGTCGGTTCTCGATTCATATACTCGTTCGAGATGAAGAATTGCTCGATTCGATTCAATTCGATTCGAATCCGATTTGATTTGAGAGTTTTGTCCAATCTTAAGAGAGTTAACTATTGGAATGGTCTAGCATATCTCTAAGACAAATCTTCAAACCACAATCTACTCCACTAAAGTATTGACTTTTTGCTCCAATTCACATGCATTCATGTAGGTCCATTAAGCAGTTGGCAATAATTTGACGTTTCAATTAATATAATAATATTTCAAAAGTTTCACTAACTAGTGACACGATATACAAAAGTCAATAAATCGAATAGTTAAATGAACTTGATTTGGGATACCACTGTCTTAATTTTTTGGCAATTAGTATCAATTTGATTCTGCTTATTTAGTTGTGATTTTAGAATTTAATTATTAGTTAAAGTTTCACACTCACAAAGTAACGCTGGTTTTGAATTTGTTAGAAAAGTAACGAGTTAATTCTATTTTAATACGAGAAATCATTTGTCAATATCTCATTATAACTATACAATTAGAGTTCATTATCAGAAACTGTTTAAATCTTCATTAAATTGTCATATGAACTTTGTGAAAACACTCTTCACTTCAAATTTCTAGATGCCCGCCCTTACTGAACAACGTTTAATTTCATAAAGTCAAGACACGTGAAATTTATGTGACAATTTAACTGAGATTGCAATTAGAACTGAACTTTTATGTAATGTAATAATAAAGTTGACAATGAAGTTGCAACTCTAAACCTGAAGTCTCAAATGTCTCTTAGCATGTGTCTAATACACGCTACCCGTCCTCAAAAATAGAGTCGAATTCTGACTGACTCAACGATTTTTGAAGCTAGCTGTAATCCAAAATATTTATTAGAAAAGATAGATGATTGGTCAATAGATAAAATTTGAATTTGGATGAGAGAATAGAAATAAGAACATGAAGATAAGATGACATATATATATATATATATGGTGGAGCAGCAGATTGGGGATGTGCGGCCCTCATTACAAGATGATTTTTATTTTTATTTTATTTTTGTTATTTTATATTCATTTAAAAACAGTCGAAATTTATTTCTCTGTACGTGTCCCTTCATTCATATAAAAGAACAAAAAGGGGGAAAAATAATTTTCTCAAAATTTTCCTTTAGATATTTTTATTCAAAATAAAGGCCTCACTCAAATGTTAAATGACAAAATGTGCTTCTCATCCATGGAAATACGACTATAGCAGATTTGATTCAATCAAGATACAAAGCATATAACGGAAAGTACCTAATGCTATTAATTGTTAGAAAAATAAATTTAGATGTTAAGTGATAAAATATTAGACACGTATCCATTGTGCTCGTCTAAACAATTAATATTGTGCTTTATACATTAGTGATACCTACGAAACAATGCAAATACTTGACATTAAAGTTAGAGGCATTTAAAAGTTAACGTTGCAATTAAGTTCCTACTTCTTACCACCCACAAACATATTAATTTCTTCTTGTTTTGATTAGCAAAAATAAATTATACTTCTTTTCAAATAAAAATGAAAAGGCCAAAAATAGGGAAAAAAATTTAAAAAATGGTGCACCACAAAGCCAATATGATGTAGAACAAGTTGCTGAATGGATTGAAGGAGAATTTGACCAAAA
The DNA here is from genome assembly GCA_903798345.1 of Fraxinus anomala. Classification (NCBI taxonomy): domain Eukaryota; kingdom Viridiplantae; phylum Streptophyta; class Magnoliopsida; order Lamiales; family Oleaceae; genus Fraxinus; species Fraxinus anomala. The sequence continues at coordinate 31,777 of CAIGRN010091618.1, read as the reverse complement.
AAGAAAAAAAGATAATAGTGCAGGCATGACAGTTGAACTCCGATTTAGACTCATAATACAATTTCTGAAAGAGAATGACGAAACGAGTAGAACTCACAGAAATGTCGTGACATATAATAGATTTTGGCCATCCGAATTCTTTTAGGACTTAAAAACTGCATTTAAAGCTTAGTGCTATTTTTGTCATTTAGTTTATTTTGAATTTTTTTCAATTTTAGTTGGTTTAAACTAGGTTTTCATGTAAACTTTTATAGATAAAGGGTTAATTCATTGTTTTTCATCATCTTCAATTAATAAAATTTGTGAATTTATATTCTTATAATTTAGTGGATTCCAAAATTTCTTGTCCTTTAATGTCTTCTTTTGAATTTCTTATTTTGCGCTACGGCATAATACAAACACAAAGGGTACTTTAAGCAAAAAATTTATGTTTTTAGCAAAATAAATAAATATTCTATGCTTTGCTAATATAAATATGTGTGGTTGTCGAAAGGGTAAGAATAAAGCAAAGCGTGTCCAACTTTTAAAGATTTCTTTGGTGTTGCTTTAGTTCCACGGCCAAATGATACCTCATCTTCTGGACCCCACACAAAGAAAAAAATACCACGTGGGCCCTATCTCGTCATTAATCAATTTTTCTTCAATCAAAATTCACACGTTTATGTCTGATGTCTCTCATATTCATTTTATTTTCACGCCTTTTTGTCATTTTTCATATTTTTGCATCTTCTAAATTGTGTTTTTGGAATTTTAAGAAACGGGTATATGAATAAATTCATGGTTAATTATGTCTAGATTAATCTACTTTGACATAACAAATTTGTTGTTGTCTCGACAATTTTCTTTCTTTTCCTTTCTTTCAAATTTATATATGAATTTACTGAAATTCAATATATCATACACGTCTCTCATATCCACATCGAGTTCCATTGTATCATTTTTTCTTCTTCTTGTAAGTTGTATTTATAGAAAAAGTTTGAAACGTTAATAGTTGATAACAAACTCCCTTCTAATTCTAATATTTGGAATGGATTAAATCGTTGAATTAGAATGAATCAACTAATTGATGAGTTTATTAACAAGAGAGCATATGATAATATTCATGATTGATTACGTTTAATCTAAGTCCAATCTGACTTAACAAATATATCATTCATGTTCATAATGATCACATTTTATCCTCCCATTGGCTTTTCATCTTCTTTTTACTTCTTTCAAATTGGGCTTACAAGACATGTTTGGAATGTTAATTTGGACGAAACGATCAAATAATAGTATACGGATTAAAGAAAGTGAAATAGTTTGGAAGTCGATTGGGCCTACGTTCAAGGGTTGAGTGGAAAGCTCATTTTCCATACTTTTGGGCCACTAGTTTGAATTGCACCGAGCATCAAAATGATAAATTAAGGAATGGACGTTGATATTTTCTAGAGCATGCTTGGCCTTACTTTTCTTTAAAAGAAAAAGCGCTTACCAAATTGCACACCAATCCTTTTAATGAACAATTGTGGTTGTGACAAAATTAGTGACGGAAAATGCGGTGTAGTGTTTGATAGAAGAGGTTATAGTTTTGAATGAATTATTTATTTATCTTCTCGGATAATTTCCTATTTTCTTTATTTTCTAAATGATACATTCATAAATGGATTATGCTAAAGGGTTACATAATGGTCATGCGGTCACTCCCACCCCTCCAATAGGGGGTAGCCACATGACTATTATGTAAAGGGCTATGAATCATGCTATGTACATATAGCGTGATCCTTCATAAATTGATGGTGGAGTCACATGGATTGTCCAAGTATTGTGGTGGTTAACAGTGATGGAAGGAGGTGGTGTGTTCAAATTATTATTTTTAAAAAAATGAAATTAAATGTGATATAATTCATTTAATTGTACTTTTTATTTAATAAGACTTAATATCATTTAAGTTGATGTTATAATATCAGTGGTATTAAATAACATTACTCAAAAGAATTACATATATTTTAATTTGCCAAAACATTACATTAATTATAACTGCTAATTTTTTATTTTTTTTTTAAACATCCGTTTACGTTGTAATTTAGCAAAATTTAACAAAAATTAATACTTATCAATTCACCCATTTTAACTATACAAATAAAAATAGAAAATTTTTCATCAAAATAAAGAATCTCTTTCCTTCAAGGCACTCAAATTACTCACCCCACCAAGTGAACTAGGCCTTTCAAAGCCTTCTTTATTTTGTATGAAGAATATCATTATTCGCACCCTCAATCCCATCAAATCTCGTCAACTAAATGGTGTAAGCGTTTTTTGTCTGCTCTTCTAACGCAATTGAACGGTGCAAGCGGAAAGAACCCTCGTATTTAAGCCTATTTGTGTAAATGATTAATCTACTTGTACACCTATTCTTTACACCTTGTATTACACTTTCTTATGTGCCAAATATTTGGTCATGCATTGAAAAAATGTTGTTAAAATCAATGCACCAAAATCTACCAATTCACCAAGGACCAATGTGTCGACCGTTATATACACATAGCATTGTACCAAATCTTACCACAGTAGACCTTAATAGGAGAAGAAAATCCATGAGCACCGTAGGAATAGTTTGGTTGTGCTTAAAATTTACAATCACCATTTTGAAATTCATTTTTACACAAATAAAACTTATTTTTAGTGTGAAAGTAACACTTCTACTTTTTTGGAAACTAAGTTTAAGCACAATCAAACATCCTCTTAGTGGTACAAGAAGCAAAAAGTAGAATTTCAGGTTTGAAATTTGAGATGGAGATATGCGATAGGTTAATTACAGGCTGCTATTGGTCTTGATGCTTTGGAAATTATTTATCTCCATATCCTATCAAATTTCATTCATATTAAGAATTGAACAACCACATCAAGAGAAAATTTGATTTTGTCAAGACATCATATTTATTTGTAATGGAGGTCTCAATCCTCTTCCTTTTTGACAGTTGTATTCATAACATTTCAAGTTCACAACGCTTCAATTCATGATGCAAGGAGAATTAAAACAGATAACATGGTGTTGGTAGTTTTAAAGGACATACTACTAAATCAGGATTTATATATAACAACGAAAATCTGTCTCGACCCAAACATTGTCTTAAAAGTATACATAGTCGAGCAAATGGAAAAAAGCCTAATTCCATCCGGGTGCAGAATAACATAAGAGATCACCAGATAATCATTGAGCAAATGCTAAAAAGGTAAAGATTATCACCAGCAAGTCAGCAACTAGTCATATTAGCCCTTCAAGGATTCAGCAGTTTAGGAGTCTTCATCAACACGAATTCAGAAAAGTTATCGTCCTTCCAGTTCATAAATGGTAGTTTTGGAGATTTAGGAGATTCCCAAGAAGATGAAGAGTAGCAACTAGAAACTTGATCTTCAAAAAGAAGCCCTGGCATCTCCTTCATTTCCAAGTGCTTCACAGGACTCTCCTGCCGAAAAATCTCTAATAGCTCAAAATTTAGGTGCTGTATCTGATGTTCAAAGCAAATAAAAAGCCACATACTCCAGAAATAATAGGTGGAAAATGAGAAAAGAAAGTTTCTGTCATAAGCAGAACCCCATATTGTAAGAGAATCTCATTTTAGAAAGCAACTAGAAAGAGATCGTTTAATTACAAAGAATTTGATCATACTTGGAAAACTCAATTATAGATTATGGAATCATCAAACAACGGATCATTTCAAACTCACTAAATGTCCTGGAAACAAAGAGAAGATGAGTGCGAATTAGATACCCAGCAACAAGAAAAGGGAAAATGATTGATACCTTTGGTTTAGATAGATGATGGTCCAAGTCCCCTTGGAGATGATGGCCACATAGTAATATCTGAATTAAGATAATGTAAACTAATTATCTAGAGACAAATATATATAGCTAGGAATGATTGTGCAGGAATCCCTCTTCCTTAATTGAAATGGGAACGTTTTCTTCAGCAACAGGATTCAACCTCTGACCCTTAAGAACCTGCTGTGAAGATGGCTTCACTGAGACTTATTTTTCGCAGCACTGAGGTTTTTCTCAATAGAAACAACATTTACGGAATTATCTTTCTTGATTTGAAGCATGGTAGGGTTTCTCGAGTTTGATATGTCGTTAAGAGCTTTTCTTTCCCCAATCCCTCCTTTCTTGGTGACACCCATCTTTCCCCCGACATTGCCTACACAAGAACTCAATATGTTAGCCAAATCCTACCCGGGAATACCAAAAGGCAATTTTAATCCCATAGACCAGTGCATATCAAACTGGTGTTTGATATGATTAGCAATTACCATTATTATATAGGATATGGATAAGCTGACCAGCTGGGGTTGCCATGAGTGGTTGTTAAATTATAAATCAGTAGAATGAGACTGCACCGCACACAGTTTCGAAAATTAGTAATAAAACATGTAACAGTGGTACAGCCTTGCTAGGGCCTAGGGGGATTAGCTTTTCCTCTACCTATTTTGGAGTAAAGAAAAGCAAGGATTGTCTAGCTCGTTCGAGGGAGCAAGAACCTCCAATTTCTGATGTGAATCAAAAGTATAGCAGAAAGATGATTTGTGTTTATTTCATTTCAGAATAAATAGCAAAGAACTTCAACAAATTCCCACAGAAAAAGGAATGCAGACCCAACGTTCACAAGTTGGTTTTAACTATCCAACAACTAGGCTAGACTTATTCAAATAACTAGACATTCAAATAAAAATGGAAAATTATTAACATCAGAAAATAAACTCCTATCAAACAGAAACTGAAATACTAAACTGAAATACTAACATCGTTCTCATTGAAGATATACCACAATTAACAATGTTACTAATTCTAGATTTTTTGTTAAAGTCATTCTCGCTAATTATCTGACCTTATTTACCATAGTCACTCATGAGAAAGGTCAAAGATTTTTTAAAGTTCGGAAAGAAGCACGAGAGGTGTAATTGTGGCCTTCCGGTTTTATTTTTCCAACTTTCAAGTACTTGAAGAAACAGTATCAAAATATTCAGGCATTTCAAATGATATTATTTTACACACAAAAAATTCTGAATCTAAGTGGCACAAATATATTGGGCAGTGTGGACTGATTGAACATAAATTCATCACTTTTATTGACAAGTGGACTTTTTTTAGCAAGGTAAAACAACATTTCTTAAACAAAAGACTCTGTTGGGTCAATACAGACACTAAAAGAGACGAAAGTTAGGGGAGCAAATGAGAAGTAGTTTTAGCCTCAAATGATGAATAATAGTAAGCACATATTGAACCGTATACTGCAGGAGCTAATGCGTTAAGTATCGCAACTGGACACTAAAGGGACACGGTGTTCTGGAGAATCACCACTAGACCAACACACCATACGAACAAGGGATAGTATCCGCATAATTATTACCTTATAAAAAACAAACCAATAAAAACAGGGAATGTCTGACATAAACTCAAGGCATCCCCTAATACACGAGAATATCACATTCTAGAAGTCCTCCGGCACCTAGCTATATTCTCACAGGTGCAGCGAAATACAATGGACTTCTACCCTTTCGCCTTTTATTTTCCTGGTTTTTATTTGATACCATCTAAAATCATCAAATCACAACGATATCATGGGATACAACAACTAAGTATTAACACAAATTATAAGTGTTCTTATATAGTTGTTAAACTAAAAATTTTGGTGGCAAAATACTTAAAGAACTATTCTTCATTGTATTTGGTCTCAGTTTACCTCATGGTTATGCCACTTCATTTTTCCATCACTACAAAATATACAGTATATAAATCTAACTATAACGTGACATGGACGACTTAATAGCAGCCCAACTAGTCCTCAACAATACCACCAAAATAACTCGCTAATTCTCTGACCTTATTTTTCATAGTAATTCATGGGAAAAATCAAGGATCTCAAAGTTTGAAGAGAAGCACAATTAGGTTTGGTTAGAATTCTAATTGGAGTTAATTAGGAGTGTTTTTGTACTTTTTTTCTTTTGGGAGGTCCTGGCTTTGTCACCCTTCCTTTGCAAGCATCGCAAAAATTCTGAACATTAGGTATTAAACAAGTAAAAGAAACTAAAAAAACTTAACTAACATGGTTCATCAGAGATATGTTACTAATTCTAGATATCTAGTTGAAGTCGTTGACTCTAATTATCTGACTTTATTTTCATCGCCAGTCAATAGAAGAATCAAGGATCTCAGACTTTGTAGAGAAGAGGTGCATTTCAGGACTCCATGCTCATAACGAGTACTAATTTTCCCTTCTCTTATTAAACAAAGTATTGTGCTTGGCAAACACTAACTCTGAGAGATAGCTAGGGCAGCAAACTGGATTGCATACCCCAATAATCCTAGCCATAAACGATGGAAACTAAGTGTTGTGCATATCGACCCACAAAGTATCCTACCTGGATATCGAAGGGCACACTACTCAGCAGTATCACCACAAAGTTTGAACGAAGCATTGTGGTTGGCCAATGCTAACATTGAGAGAAAGCTAGGGCATAGAATGGGATTACATTACCACAATAGTCCGGTAGCTATAAACAATGGAAAGTAGGTTTTGTGCATATCAACACGTTAACTTTCCCCCCACCAAGGTATTGAAGGGCACACTATTCGGTAGTATCACAACTAGACCATGAATCGCAGCATATCAAAAGAAGACAAGGAGCAATATCCTCCTAATCACTACCTTGTAGAAGACAAACAAATTAGAACAGTACGGCCCAAATATAAGTTAAAGGTACCCCCCTCTATACACTACACAAATATCAATTTGTAAAAGTCCTCTGACACATTATCCTGGTTGTGCTCACAGGTGCAGCCCAATCCAATAAGAAGGCTTTTTCCCTTTAATTGTTTTCTTTTCCTGGATTTTCGTTTGTGCTGCTTAAAATTATCAAATCACTATAATATTGAGGGAGACGACAACTAAGTTTTTACACAAATTATAAGTGCCCTTAATTAGTAAAACTAAAAAAATTAGGTTCCAAACATTGACGGAACCTTTCTTCAGGGTACTGTCTTGGTTGACCTCATGGCTATGCAGCTTCATATCCTGTCACTACAAAATGTACAGTGTATAAATCTAACTATAATGCAATACAGATACTCGATTTCAGCCCAACTAATCCTCAACAATGCAACCAAAATGAGTCTCCTTATCATTGTATCATTTGTTCCATGACCCCTATTAAATGATTGTAAACCTCGGGAACTGAATCATAACAATTGGCTTCAAAGTCGATATATTGCTACCTTTGTTGGTAAAAGAAAGTAACATTGAAAATGAGATTTGGCATAATAAGTAACTTAAAAGAAAATTTGATTATTTTTACGTTTTAAGCACAACCAAACATGCTCGCACAAAGAGAGAATATAAACTCGTTTCACAAAAGAGCTCAATTTTCACTTCCCCAAACACTTTCCTTTTCATTATACAAAATTTCCATTACCTTTCTTGAAATATCATAACATATAATATTGCAAAATGAATATCACAAGAAAATTCAATCAACTTCATAACCTCAAAATAAAAAGCGCATTAAACACTCAAAATTACAAAGAATCAATATCTCTTCTCGAATGCTACTTACTTGATCGGTGCCCCCAAAATTGCAAAAACCCTTAAAAGAGTTTATACAAAATAAATAAAGAGGGAAAAAGAAAATTAGGGTTCTAATTTTACACGAATTCCATCATAACCCTTGATGATACAAATAATTAAACTTGGAAATTTGAAGAAAACAGAAATTAAGAGGAAAACTCACGGTATTTTATCTTTGATAAACGAACTTTCTTTGCCTTTGCCACAGAATTTATGTCTCTCGCGTTATTTGATTGAATTCTTGATTATTTGTTGAAAAAAATACTGTTCTTCAACGGCGATTTCTTGTAAATTTTCTAACGGCCACTTGAATGGTATTCTTAAGGTTTCTTTAACGGTCAATTTTTATTTATTTATTTATTATTTATTTTTATTTTTTTTGCCTCCGCTGAGGGCTCCGTTCTTAGCGAAATTTTACAAGAATGACATCCGAATCTATTTATTTGTTTAATCTATTCTTTTTTATTACTTTTCATTACAAAATAAACTTTTTACTGATTAAAAAGCGGTACTTTAGTTTTTTTTAAAAAAAATTGGTGACTAAAGTAAACAACAACATAAATTCTGTGACTACTAGAGTATTTTTAATTCTAATGAAAGAAGATTAGAGTTGAAATGTTACTTGACATAAAAAATATCTTGTATTAGCCATTTTCTCTCCAAGAATATTGTAAACAACACTCACAAAATTTAGCCCCCTAATTAATAACTTGGGATGGCTAAACTTTTTTTTTTTTCCTGAAGATTGTTTCTCGACCAAATTAGGGACTATTTTCCTTTTTCTCATTCTTTACAAATTGCTAAATTTGGCAAATACATCCAAAATTAGTGAGGTTTCGTTAATTTGTTTGATTTAGTAAGTAAGTTCAAATGCGCAAAATAAGCTTGGACATAATACATTTATGGCATTTTTGGTTAAATAAATTAGATAATATGGAACAATAATAAAATAAATAAATAAATAAAAAGTTGAAATCTTGTCATTTCATATTCAAAATAGTCTAATATTAGGTATCAAATATGTACCTATTAAAATAGAAGTTGGACACGCAAATAACTTGCTAAAAAGATCTAATGCAATTAACTTGCTAACAACAACTTGCTAATTCAAGTTAGATTGCTTTGTACGTTATATTGATTTGTCTTCTATTGACTTTAATATTCTGCGGACTTTCCTGTTAACATATTTTACCACTTGTCCCTTCATGTTTATTGTGTTAAAAATAATATTTAAATGATATTCATTTGACTCAGTCTAATAGTTTGAACTATTAGATCAAGTGGATCTAATGGTATCAGAACAAGCAAAAATCATGAATTCAAGTCTCGTTGTCACCTATTTAAATGAATTGTGTACGTATTATGCTTTGATGAGAAAAATAAATCTCACCTACAATGAAGGATCGTTTTGAAGATAATATTTAAATAATATACATTTGGTTCGATCTAATAGTTTAAACTTTTAGATTAAGTGCTTTAACATATTGTTACCACACGCTAGGAGAACACTTTATAATGCAAGTTCGTTGCCATAAGGGGTGGTGTCCCATCGAGAGCTGTCACTTAAGTTTGGTGAGTGTAAGGGAAGATCTAGCATATGCTGCCTCATCGAGAGCTATCACTATAGTTTGAAGAGTGTAAGAAAAGTCTAACCTAAATGCCTATCCGGCAAACCTTTTAGAACTTGTAAAGAACACATTTCATATTTTATGGCTTCAAGAGGTAATTACTATATTACAGTTTCAATTTATTCTTTCGAATTCTATTTCAGTGCGTGTTCTAGATAGTCTTACATGAATAGCATTAAAGAAGAGAAGAAAATAAAGTCTTGTTCATTACGTTGTATTACTCTATCAAGTATTGAGCTACAAACACACCCCGAATGTTAATAGGTACAGATGCATACAATTCTTGGCCAGCCTGTTTTGGGCTCTTTTCAATGTGTAGTCTTTTGTTCATTTCCAGATTCTGATGACACCTTTTGAACCGTCTTGTCCCGTGAAATCAATGAATTGCATATAGATTATCCGACTAGTGTGCAAACCTTTTACGCCGTTTCTTTGAACTTGGACAGTTCAGAATATATCTAAAGGATTCCTTGGGTCGGACATAGTTGTAACAGATGTCTCGATTCTTTTTCTTTTTGACAGTTTACATCCACAACATTTCTAGTTTGTAGCACTTCAATCCGAGTTAACCGCTTCCATCCATGATGCATGGAGAATTAAAACAGATATTTCTAGGACCTCTCGTTCTGCAAATTTTATATTTATATAACATGGGGCTTGTGAGTAGTTTTAGAATTAATCTACTGAGACGTGCTACTCCGGCAATTCTCAAATTTAACAACATAAAATCTAGATTTACTAGCAAAGAAAAAATTATTCTCTCTCGACCCAAACAAACGTCAAGAAGAGTTCTAGACAATTAGTCGACCAAATAGAGAGAATATTAATAACCGAATGCAGAACTACATCATGTCAAGAGATTATCATCTATAATCTTTGAAAAAACAGGTAGATTGCGGGAGCCCCCTCCTTCAAGGATTCAGCAGTTTTGGAGACTCCTTTAACACGATATCAGACAAATCCATCCAGTTCGTAAATGGTAGTTTTGGCGATTTAGGAGATCCCCAAGAAGGCGAAGAGTAGCCAGGAATATTGGTTTCCCGGAGACTAGAAACTTGATCTCCAAATAGCAGCTCTGGTATCTCCTCCATTTTCAAGTGCTTCAAAGGACTCTCCAGCTGAAATATTTACAATTAATTCGCATTTGTTTAACTGCGGCATTCAATCTTCAACTAAAAGAAAAAGCCACAAACTCCAGAAATAATAGGTACAAAAAGGAGAAAAGAAATTGCAGCCAAAAGCAGAAGAATTCATAATCCTTTTATCCATCAAAAAGATTTGGCCTGCTTTGAACTCACGGAAGGCTCAGAAAACACAGAGGTGTAGAAACAAGACATCCAACAAGAAGAATAAAGAAAAGGATTGTAACCTACACTTGGCTTAGACAATGATAGAAATGCCGTTGGAGATGATGGCCACATAGGAACATCTGAATTCAGAAAATTTAAACCAATTATCTACAGAGATGTAGCCAAAAAAAAAAACAATCGGTAATGTGATAGATAGCATTTATTACCATTATCTAGTCCAATTACTGACTTCATAAAATAATCCACGTCCACAGCCTCTCTCTGGACTTTGATGCACTCGTGATGATTGTGCAGGAACCCCTCCTCCTCAATGCAAACGGGAACATTTTCTTCAGCAACGGGATTCAACTTTTGACCCTTCTTTGGAACTGCCTGCAAGGATGGCTTCACAGAGTTCGTAAGATCACCGAGTGCTTTTCTACCACCCATTTTCCCCCCAACAACAGACTTAGTTTTCGACACACTGAGATCTTTCTTCGTTCGAAGCACGTTAGCATTTCTCGAGTTTGATATGTCGTTAAGAGCTTTTCTTCCACCGAGTCCTCCTTTCTTATCTGCCTTGGTGACACCAGTCTTACCCCCGAGAGTAGCACCTAAACAAGACAGCAATATGTCAGCCGATGCCTAACCAAGAAACACCAAAAAACGATTTACTACCAAAGATTGTAATTAGCAATTACCATTAGAGAGGATACTGAGATTCTGATCCTGAATCAGGTGACTAGCTGGGGTTGCCATGAGTGCTTGTTCAATTAGAAATCGGTAGAATGATCTGCAGTCACATAGATCTGAAAATTAGTAACAAAACGTGTAAAACGAAAAACAAAAATCTATATACCAATAAACAATATAACTGTTAAATAATTCTAGATTTGTTGTGAAGTCATTGACGCTAATTATCTGAACTTATTTTTCATATTGACTCATTGAAACATTCAGGCATTCAAAAGTTTGTTATTGAACACACTGGAATAACCGAGTCTTAGTTGGAGCATATGGAAATGTAATGTTGGAATCAAAAGAAATAGTAGATGTGAGGTTTCCAGGCAGTGCAGGCAGATTGTACATAAATTGGTCACTTCCATTCACACATCAGTATTTAACAAGGTAAAACTCGTATCTTCTTAAATAAAGCACTTTGATAGGCCAACAATGACATTGAGAAATTAAAACTAGAGGAGTGGATGAGATTTATATATACCGGTAGTCCTAGCCGCAGCAATGTTGTAGTAGCTAACATGTAAGGAACCTGTTCGGACCTCAACGGGCATATTATATATAAAATCACCACTAGACTATCACACCATACAAGATCAGGAACTAGTGATAGGCTGATAGCATCCCAGTAATTACCTTGTAGAAGACAAACCAACTAGAACAGGAAATCGCGGAGATCAACTGAAGTAACAACCCAATCACTTGAAGAATTTTTCTCTTTCGCCTTATCGCTTTTGTTTCCTTTTATAGTTTGTGATTTAATACAACCCACAATGTGTCACTTGATACAATACACAAAGTATTCGCACAAGTTGAAAACTCTCTAAAATAATCACACAACTACAAATTCCGGCCGTCAACGTAGGCCGAACTTTTCTACAGGCAACTCGGTTCCGGTTTACCTTATCATTATACAGCTTCATATTCCATCACTTCAAAACACACTGTTTGTTGTATAATGCGATAAATAAATCCTCGACATTGGTACCAAATAACTCTCCTCACCAGTATATCATTCTCTTTTTCCCTCCTTGCCTGCTTTATTTTTTCAATTTTATACCTTGAAAAGTGGTTTTCTTAAATAAAAGTCACTTCTTCAAAGTAATTAACTTAATCATGTTATAACTTTAACATTCCTGAACATTTTCCCTCTCATTATCTAAAATTTCCATTACCTTTCTTGAATTTAATACTCATATCATACAACATAATAAAAGAAAATTAGGATAAAAATAAATCAATTTTATAACCTCGGAATTCAAAAATCCATTGAATCTACAAAGAAAAGAATATTTAGAGAATCAACCGCTCTTCTCGAATGCTTAGTTTAAAAAGACACTTTAAAATTTTGTTAAAAAAAAAAAAGGAGGGAAGAAAGATGATGAATTCAGATATCAAATTAGAGTTTTATTGAAACGAACTCCAACATAAACCCTGTTGAAATAAATAATTAAACGTGGAAATTTTTGACATGCTTATCTACTTTTCAACAGAAAGTCCTCGCTATTTCAAGAAACCAGGGTCAAAGAGGAAAACTTACGGAATTGTCTTTGATTTGTGCGAACTTTCTTTGCTTTCTAAAGAATTTCTGTATATCTTCTCTTTATTTGGTCGAAAATCTCTTGATTATTGCTTGGAAAATTCCAGATCTTTGGTGGTGATTTCTTGAATAAATTCAACGGGCAAATTGTGTTGAAAGGCCTCTACTTATGGAGTAGCGACGCACCAACGGTCACATTTTGCCTTCTAAAAAGAGAGCTCCGTTCTTAGTGAATTTACAACAATGACATTCGAATTTGTTTTAATTTTTTTTTTTTTTGTTCTTAGTTAATTATTTTTTGAGTAGAACCCCATTTTAATTATTTTTCTTTTTATTTACGTCTCAGTGCATAAAGTTCTTATAATAAACAATTTTTTGCTATTACTTTCAAGTTTAATTAAAAGTTTATTTGAAAATATTTAAATGAACGTGAAGAGAATATTTCATATTGACAACAAGATAGAGTTTCGTTAAAATTTTCGAACGACTAAATTTAATTATTATGCAACGACCTATTATATCCTCAGTAACTTTTGATTAATAAATTAGTAAATAAAATGTCAACAGTTGACGTTTAACTTGATAGATATCATTTTATGTGTCTAAACCCTCTGGGCTAGACTATGTCATAAGCCACATCATTGTTTCGTTTAATAATAGTAAAAGAAGATTTGAAGGAAGAAGTAAAGTTATAAGGACTAATTTATAACATTTTGCGTTATAAATTTGATATTATAAGGATTTGCGCGTTGACCCAATAGGTTAGGGACATTTTGTGTCAATTCTGTAAACTTAGTCGAATATCAAAACTAGCAGATTAGTCCCCAACCTATTTCTCGTGCAAATCTGTCATATTTTGATTTTCAATCTTTTATTGTTGTTGGACAAATAATCTCAAACATAGAAAACCGTCCAAATCTGTATTCTAATGTCACTTGCATATGGAATGCATAATTTTCAATATAAGATGTATAAAATTGAAAGAAAGGAAAGGGGAAACCTACAATTGATTAGGAATTATATCAAGTTTCTAGTCATTTCTTTATTATTAAGTTTAATCAAATTTAGGACGTGTTTGATTGGAAAAAAAATTCATCGAAAATGGCCATTTTCACCTAAACTCGAACTCTTAAATTGTTTGATTATCATTTTTTTTTCCCATGAAAGATATTTTCCAACTTTTAAAAATATGCCTAATTTTCCTTATTTTTAACGAAATCCTTATTTTTTGTTTTTCTTAAAATAAGAAAAACATTTTCTTTTCTAATAAACATATTTCATACCACATATTTAATTCTTTAATTTCGTTTATGTTTCAAGTAATAATAGACCTGTGTAACCAAATATCAAATTTTTAGTATTCTGATAAAAATTACGGAATGTGTGACACAAAATTTATGAATCGATAAGATATGTGGCTAAATTAATTATTGACTTTAATTTAAATTTAAACAAGATTCTAGTCTATACCAAACAGGATTTATAATTGTCTTTTCCGAAAAAAATTGACTACTTAACTAGAAAATAGACAATTCAAAACTTTAAAGAATCAAAATATCTCAGCTTGGCCGAAAACCTCCATTAAAAATTTCCCACTCAAAAAAGTTCAATGAGTTCCATCCACATAAAAGTAAATGTTGCCCACACATTTATTTCTTTTAAATTGTCAATTAATATTTAATATCCAGCCTTTGTCCTTTCCAACACTCGTTAAAATTATTTAATTGGCTCCTTCAATTTTTGCCTAATTTATCAGTTTCCAACTTCGATCTTTTTCAAAGAAAAACAATTTTGTAAATCATTAATTATTATACCTATATGCCCTACCCATTTCAAGATTTCCACTTGACAATGCTATAACATATTCTCATCATTGCTCATCTATAATTTGTTCTTGTGCATTTAACCATGTCTCTTAGTTGATGAATTGCTTGGCTAATTATAAAAAGTTATTTTTAGGTATAAGTAGTGTCTTTTAAAAAAAAAAAAAAAAAAAAATTCCGATACTTATAAGCATATCGAAACATGTGCTTAATCAAATGTGCGTGTGCGCTTACTTGATGTGTGCATGCTAGCTCGTATAATTGTGAGCTCGTTTTGCGATTTACCTTTTATTATAATTTTTGTAACTTATAATGCAACCAAACAAGCACGATGTCTTTAAAAGATTAAATCAGATTGACAATTGCATGAATGATGACAGTCAATTATGCCGATAATTGATAGAATTTTATTATGTTATTTTCTTAAATTGTATATGAGAAATATCCAGATTTTTTTATTATTATTAAATTCCCTATCTATTATCATGCTGGATTAAAGCCCTCACTGCTTGCTCGAGTAGTCTTGTCAACCAAAGCAAAAGCAAACAATCAAAATGTTTAGTTTAGTATAAAAGTAATTTTTTTAAGTAATTATGATTGGATTATTTTGAGAGTTACTTATAACTTAAGGATATTATTTTATAACTTATTTATTTACTCGTAACCGAACTTGCTCGTAACTAAACTTGTAGATTATTGTATTGCAGGACTACTTTGCACATTGAATCGGTTTCTCTCGAGGAATCCAAAGTAATTGTTAGTAAAAATAACGACATGCTAAATAAAGGTCTATTTTTAATATAGTTATGAATATTTTGCATGTGAGAAATACGAGCCGTGAGAAACTACACACCGTAGTAATCAACACAAGAATTCATAAAATAAAAAATAAAAAATTTCTTTAAACACAAGATTTATGTGGCTTAAATTGAGAAAGAAAGAAATAGAGAATTTTCTAATTTGGAAACAAAACAATTTAGTATTTATGGTAATATCATTGGGTCCAATAGGGCCAAGTCTGGTACAAAGAAAACCCTTAAATTTTAGCACAATTCTTCTTATATACACCAAACTGGGGCTTATAATTTGTCTTTTCTACAAAATTTGACACTACTTAACGAGAAAATAGACAATTCCAACTTTTTATCTTCTATCCCTTTGAACAATAACAATGAACGATGAAGAAAATATCTCGACTTGATGGCCAAAAACCACCATTAAAATTTTCTAAAAAAGTTCAATGACATAAAGTAAGTGTGTCTTGCCCACACATTTATTTCTTTTAAATTGTCAATTAATATCCAGCCTTTCTCCCTTCCAACACTAATTAAAATTATTTAATTGGCTCCTTCAATTTTCAAGATTTCCACTTGACAATGCTATTACATATTCTCATCATTGCTCATCCATAATTTGTTCTTGTGCATTTAACCATGTCTCCTAGTTGATTATTTGTTTGGCTAAGTATAAAAAGTTACTTTTAAGTATAAGTGTATTTCTTTCTCTCTTTTTTAAATAAACTTCGATAGTTATAAGCACATCCAAACATGTGCTTAATCGAATGTACACCCGTGCTTAATTACTTGAAGGGTGCATGCTAGCTCGTATAATTGTAATTCATTTTGCGATTTGCCTTTCATTATAACCTGCATATAATCTAAAGGTTAAAGTCAAAATTTCAATTTTAATTATTATTCAATCATTTATCACTTATTTTTATCTCATTATAATTAACCAGAACGAGCACGATGTCTTGAAAAGATATATCGGATTGACAACTACATGAATGATGAGAGTCAATTATGCCAATAATTGAAAGAATTTTATTAATGTATTATAAATTTATTTTCTTAATTTGTGGATTAAAAATATACTGATTTTTTATTATTATTAAATTCCCTATCCATGATCATGCTGGATTATGGCCCTCGTTGCTCGCTCGAGTAGTCTTGTCAATCACAGCAAAACTAAACTATCAGAATGTTTGGTTTAGGTATAAAAGTAATTTTAAGTAATTTTTTGTTCTAATTATGTTTGGATTATTTTGACCGTTATTATTTTATAACTTACTTAAGGGGGTTTGATATACATTATCGAGGGAAAAATATATTTTAAATAGTGACGTGATTGAAAAATATGTGGTTAAAAAATAAGGAAACGTTTTGAATGTAATTAAAAATATTATTTTATTTAAGAACGTGTGATTGAAAATGAGTTTTGAAAGAATGTGGATCAAACAATGTATTATTTACTTGTAACTGAACTTGCTTATAACTAAACTTGTAGATTCTTGCATTATAGGACTACTTTGCACATTGACTCAGTTTCTCGTGGAATCCAAAGTAACTGTAAGTAAAACTAACTGACATGCTAAATAACAATATACTTTTAGCCCGTGCTTAGTATAAATTAAAATCGGATATTTAATAGATTCTGATAAAAGTTGATTAAAAGAGTGGTTGAAAAATTGTAGAACTCATGAAATATGTGATTACAATTAATTGTTGAATTTGACTTAGTTTAAAATTTGAATTTAAATATGTACCAAACATGGGCTTAATATAGTTATGATTATTTTCCATGCAACAAATGAGTCGTGACAAATTACACACCATAATATTCAACACAAGAATTAATTTTACTTCGTATCTATTGTTATATATGTTGGTACTTCATATAAAAATAAGGAATGTTCAAAAAAAAATAATAATAATAATCTTTAAACACTAGATTTATGTGGCTTAAACTGAGGAAGAAAAGAAAAGAAAACATCATGTAAAATTTCTAATTTGGAAAGAAAACAATTACTCTTTACTGTAATACCATTGGGTCCAATAAGGGCAAGTCTGGTATAAAGAAAGCCCTTAATATTGGAATATTATCCTTCAAGGGAAGAGGAGAAGAGAACAAAAAGAATAACCAAGAACACCAAAATAGGTAGAAAGGTGCAAATACAAAATCGTTGTCTTCCAAAGATATTTGCCCTATCTAAAATTATTTTTTGGAGTTTAAAGTGACTTTTGGCAAATGATTTGTAGGATTGATCAAGCCTTGAAAAAGAAAACACTTAAACGCTGATGTTTTAATTTCAAAACTTGTAGAATACAAATGATGTTTAAATATGTAAAGATACTTTGATATATCTCTTTCAGTATGAAATGATCTCAATTGTTGGTGGTTAATTATTATTTTGAGGAATGAAATCTATCTCATATATAGAGATCCTCATTCATACACTGCGAAAAGGCTTCAAATGCTCATGAAAAATGCATTTTTTCATGAAAATGTGCAAAAAACGAACTAGAAGTTTCAAACCCAACAGTCAAATATTGGCCTAAGCGATCGTTTTGACCTCGGGATATTGAAAACGAGATTGGGCGAGCGCCTAGCTTTCCCAAGATAAATTTTCAGCTCCTCCGTTTTTTTCTTCTCTTTTCGTTCCGATATTCCCATACTTGCTATATACACTCATATGAATGTATTATCATTTCAACATACTCATCATTATAAGTTGACCACCAAATTATAACAATCCTTCACTTGTTTAACTGTAAAATGATACACATATTCAAAGTAGCAACATTTATGCATACGTGATAGATATCTTTTGATTTAAATCTACTATAGTGTAATTTTCATAAAGTATCATTGAAATTAAAGATATCATTATAACTTTAAATTAATTTTTCCTTTTGATAATACCGGTGAAAATACACACACACAAGTGTCATGTGTTTACGAGTTCTTCAAACTCGCATAGCACTAATATGGTTTGCGCTCATTTTATTCATTAAACTTTTAAGAGAGAAACTTTAACTCTCTATTAAGGCATCACCATTTCGAAGTTCGTCTAGGTAAACTTCTTTCAGTATCTTTGTTACTTTTAGAGATATATGTACTTAATACTGAACTTCATTAAGAGTTTTGAAACTCAACCATCATTTAAATAACAACCAGCATTATGTAATTAAGATATGATTTTTGCAGAAATTATAATGCTGAAATTATTCACTTAATTAATGACTTGTTGTTACCCTTGAATCTGTGGATTACCGTTTTAGTAATGACAAGTAAGATTGTCGTCATTAATGAATATTTTTTAGTTTTAAGAGTTTCAATCTCATCATATTTGAAGTAGATATAATTAAATCTCTATTAAGAGGTTTAGTTAAAATATCCATTAGGTTTTCAAATAAATTATTTCACCCTTGATTAATTTTACGTAGTCATATCTTAGACTCATATGTTTAAACTTTCCATCGTATACCTCATTGTATGCCTTTACTAATGTGACTTGATTATTATACATGATAGATATTGAAGATATATTCTTTGGTCCCAAAGATATCTCGTGCAGTAAATCCTTAAGCCACTCAATTTCTTTATCGATACTTGATAATGTCACGAATTCAAACTCCATGGTTGAGTGTATTATGCATGTTTATTTCTTAGATTTCCAAGAAACTACACATCCTCCAAGAGTAAACACCCAACTTGAAGTAGATTTATTCTCACTAGTGCTAAATATCCAACTAGTATCAATAAATCCTTCTAATATAGTTGAGAACTTGGAATATTGAAGAACTAAGTTTTTGATTTTCTTTAAATAATCAAGAACTCTCCCAATGACCTTCCAATGTCCCTTGCTCCAATTACTAGTAAGCCTACTAAATTTACTAATCGCAAATGCTATGTCCAATTTTGTGCATTGAACTGTATACATAAAACTCACTAAAAAACTTGCATACTCCAATTGAGCAATTGATCGCCATCATTCTTTAGAAAATTAGAACTTGAATCAAGAGGGGTAATATACTCTTTTATTTGTCACATTCTCGATATAATGTGATTGACTCAAAAAGTAACTTCCACTATTCTTAATAACTTTGATACCCAATATGGTATCTAATTGTCCAAAATCTTCATTTTGAATGTGGAAGATAGAAATCTATTTGTTTCTTTTAGTCCATTCATGTGATTACTTAAAATCAACATGTCATCGACATACAAGCAAATAAATATAATATTTTTATCACATACTTTCGAATATAAACATTTTTCTACACTATTATGTATTAACACAAATGAAATAATTGTTAAAGTCAAAATTTTCACGCCTTTTCTTATGTGCTTGTTTTAGACTATATAGTGATTTTATTAGCTTGCACGCCCTGTGTTCATTTTTTAGTAGAACAAATCTTTTAAGTTATTTCATATAAACCTCCTCATTGAGATCCCAATTTAAGAATGTCGTCTTAATATTCATTTGATAAACATGCAAATTACGTATGAATATTAATGCAATTAATATCATAATTGACGTTATTCTAGCTACCGATGCACACGTATCCAAATAGTCAATTCATTCCCTTTATCAATAACCTTTGACTACAAATCGACCTTTAGAGGTATTAAGAGAATCGTCTACATTATAGTTTTTTCCTTAAACGTATTTTCCTCTCTCCTTTCTCTCTCTACCTTGTCCCTTCTTTTTCTGTTAACACACTGAACCACCATCGGAGACGATATCTATCCTAAAAACATATGTTAAGTTTATGCTTGATGATATATTGTTATGTTTAGACTACTGTTTCGTGCGGGTTGTCGTTAACAATTAAAAATGGTTCAGACGATTGTGTAAGGAACAGATCTCTTGAGACAAAGTCCCAAAAATGAGTGTTTTATTTGGCAAATATTTACAATTCGGAAATGAACAGAATGCCTCCAAGGGGCGCAAGCACATAAGTACTAAGGAATTGTCTATCTCATGTAGACCACCAAGAACGCATTGCTCTTGTACTTGTTGTCCAACATCCCTCAATCTTCAATAACTCTGAAAGTTGTTGAAAAAGTACATTTCTGAACATGAATTTAGGTTCCTGAACATGAAATTTGGAAGTGGGTGTTTTGGATTCTTCAATTTGATATTCTCCCAAAGTGTTGTTGAATGATCTCAACAATGAAAATGATGAATGTTTTATTGGATATCTAAAGAATGATATGAGACAAAAGAATAATAAACGACCACACACAAAAAAAAAGTGCAAGAACTTGAGTATTTATAGTAAAAGGTAGTTAGATAGTCTAGGCTCATTAAAACTCTTTAAAATGCGAACTAGGGTTTCCTCGGGAAACACTGTCGCTCGAGCTATAATTCAGTGATAGGCGAGCAACAGTTGAGCAATAGTTAGTATTTTATCATAACTTTATTTTTCGATATTCGATTGAAGTGATTCAAAATGTATTGGAAAACTAGCTCAAATGTGCTACAATTCTTCTAGAAATAACTTTATCCATATTCCAGTGTTTTCTATGTGAAAATACATCGCAAGTTGCGGTTGAGAATTTGAAGAATAACTTGTGCGGTTCTTTGACACTCTTTAGACTTCTAATTGCATTCCCTTGATCATATGTGATATTCTTAACATCTTGGACTACTTCAAGAATTTTGCTACCAATCAAACAATTTTTTTGTCTAAAAAATTGTCAACACACTAAAAACTAACAGAATATACAAAAAGCGTGATTCATATTATTAACATAAATAAGGAAGACAAAATGCCGAATAGATTTACGCCCATAAGTTACTAACTGAAACCTTTTGTCCGTATCTTCAATAAATAACAAAAGAATTTATTTATTTTAACAAAATAGAATAAAGTGTACACAACAACACAAACCAATGACAAGTACACACGAATTCCCATCCAAGTAGAACTAACCATAAACCAAAACAATCATGTTCATGTAAACTCTTCCTCGATACTTTTTTTTCACATCTACACTCTTAATTTAAAATTCATTTATCATATTAATGCACAAATTTTCACCACAAAAAGTGGAATGTCAACTATGTTTTAAGGGAAGATATACACACAGCATTATTCAAACCAAAATATATCTAACCAATGGACCCCCCCAACCCAACACCCAGAAGGACGTGTTTGGCGAGATAAAATTAAAAAGTCCGGCATTTTACGGGTAGAGAAAAAATATAAAATTTTATTTATACACCGTACTCTATAATCTAAGGTGTGTTTAATGAATATTATTGAAAAAATAATGTATTTTAAATAGTGATATAATAAGAAAATATATAGTTAAAAAGTAAGAAAAAATTATTGATATGATGAAAAATATTATTTTATTAAAAATCATGTTCAAAATAAATTTTGAAAAAAAAAACTTTGAAAGAATATATACCAAACAGAGGCCTAATATTGTATAGCAAGTTGTGCAGTTAAGGTAGGAACAAAACAATCCACACAAGTCAGCAAATGCCAAATTCTTTTTGAATACTTCTCATAACCTTTTTTCCAATTAAAAACGTCAAGGAAACACTAATACAACAACAATAATAATAATAATAATAATAATAATAGTTAATTAAAAAATAACGTGCTTTCTTTTTTTTCCAAAAATAAGTAATTAACGCCAAGTAGATGTGACGGTGAGTGTTCGTCCCATCCAACCGAAGCAGATGCCGCCACAAAGTTCGTTCACGGTGAAGCCTGGATTGCCACGTGTCTCTGAATTCAGTTGGAATCGAAGTGAGTCCGAAACGAGTTGACTCACGGGTCTGGATTGAAATCCAGCCATGCTCAGCCGGGCCCGCCACTTGCCAAACAATTCGCATCTGTCAACACGATCTCTGCCTTCGCACGCAACCGAGTTGCTCATCTTTCGACCCAGTCCCTCCTCGATTTTGACACGGTCTGAGTCATCCCTCGAAACAGTCGCGTCCAGCGAGTCAAACAATGCGCCGTAATATTCGCAGGTCTCCTTGACACGCGCCACCAGTGGCGCGGTATTGGCGTTCATTTCCTGCTCCACCACCGTTACCACATTCGGCGACAACCCTTTAACGCGGCGGAGCAGCTCGTCACGCAAATTCTCCGTCGTCACACTCTCGTCCGGCAAATTGTAAAGTTTAAACGCGAAATTCACAGCCAAAGCCTCGTCAGAATCCAAGGCAAGTTTCTCCCTTGTCAAATTACAAATATTTGAATTCATTAGGCAGAAACGGAAGCAAACACCTATTTTACTCGCTAATGCTTTAAGTTCCTCTCCAACTACCTTCAGCTTCTCTTCGCCGCCGCTGATAAAATCCGTGAAGGTGGTGATCCTCAAAACAGCAAGCTTTTTTCCTCCATTTTTGGCGGCGAGAGCACGGAGTAAATGCTTATACTGTCCACCTTGCCCAATATCAAAATCCAAAACATGAAGCTTGTTAAAAACTTGATCCGACGCAGCCTCGAGGATGGCAAGATTTGCAGCCATGAATCCGAGCTTAAAACACGGCGAAACATTGTACAACATTTGTGTCGTGATAATATGTTCCTTACTGTACAAATCCGACACCGCCGGTGGATTATCGGATGGATTCACGCGCGACTTCAGAGCGGAGGCTAAATAGGCGGCGAGCCTCTGTTCAGAAGTGCCTGTTGCGTTGGCCACTTGACGGAGGCGCGTGAGAATTTCCAATGCAATTTCTGTCTTCCCTTCAGAAATAGCAACTGCAGCGTCGATCATGGACTGTTTGGGGCAAGGCAGCGGAGAAGCAGAAGTGGAGGCACATGATGAGGAGGAAGAAGTCGGAGATGGAGAAATAGGCTTCTGGGTCTGGTTTATCAGATTCTGGATCGTATCAGACCACTCACTGTTGGTCACCACAGACACCGCTTCATCTTCATCTTCATCGCACAAGAGCTGTTTTTCCAACTCCTGTAACCGATTATTCATCATCTTCTTCTCCGACTCTTGCGTTAAAAAGTATTCCCGACCAGCAACTGTACCCGTATTTATACCCGAACCTTTCTGTACTAGATTCGGAAAGGAAGTAGGCATATGAGGGTTATTCATATTTTGTGGTCTGAGTTGCTGAAGAATTGGAACTCCGTACCGCGGATTTCGGTTTATCGCCGGAGAATTCGAAATCGAAATGGAGGAAGCTGGAGAGAATTCTACAAGAGATAAAGGAGAGACCGGAGATGCATGCTGATAGCTGGTTCTGGGCTTCACGTTCCTCAGATAAAACCCCAATCCGTTTTGATTCTGTAACGGCTGCTGTTGAAGAAGACTTTGCTGTTGAAAATCTGCCAGAGATCGTTTTCCAATCAAATCCGGTAGGCGGGAAGGCATGATCTGAGAAGCCGTTTCGGTGGGGGACCTGTAAGAAAATTGCTGTTGCGTGTTATGGTTGTTCATGGTGGGCCACACACGGGCGGTGTAGAAGTCGGAACCTCCTCCGGAGAACCCAGAAGACATTTTTACACCGGAAAATCGAATATTTCGCTTACAACTTGTATACTTTCACATAAAATATGCCTGATCCTTTGAAAAAATCAGCATTTAGAAGCCAAAAATAAAAGATTTTAGAGAGGAGGAGAGAGAGGGAGAAGGGGGACCAGGTAGGTGAAGAGATTTTCAATTTTAAGCTATTGGATTGAAATTCTTGTCATTATTTATAAGAAAGGGGTGTAGTTTAGTTTGTGAGAGACCATATATATACATATAACACATATACATATAAAGATACGAGGGTGGTGTGGGTGCAAAGATATGAGGTTTCCAGCTGGCTACGAAGTCCACAGGTTTTGTGGTTTTAATTGAAAATTGCTTCTTTTACGACAAATGCTGTACGCGTGTCTCACTTTATGACCCTAAGATGAGTTGAATCCTAGTCTTTTCAAAAGTTCGAGGTTAAATCGACGGTTGGATTTGAGTGGTTTCTTGACCTTTGAGACACGATAACCACGCTCAATGTCATCACGTGAATTCACACACAACACTACTGTATTGGAAGAATCTTGTAATGATGTAAAGGTCGCTAAAGTGTTATAACTGACCAAGTTTTCAATGATTTCTAATTCTATATTTTCCAATCATAGGCCAAAAAATTAAATTATTTTCATTAAAAAATAAAAATTAAATTATTTTTCGTTAAAATATAAAACTATAATTATATCTATAGCATGAATTATTGAGAGATAGTGGAGATCATTTATCATTTTTCTATTTCGACAGTGATTTGTGTAATTTTGCTCGGAGCAAAAATTTACATGACAACAACTAAATATACAAATACATATTGCGATTGTCATGAAAAAAGTCTAGGACTTGTCATTCTGTGACAACATTACGGGATTGTTACATTGACACAGGGGTGGAGCCAAGGGACAAAATAAATAAATAATAATAATAATAATAATAATAATATTAGATTGATACATAGAAAAACATTTAATTTTTTTTTTTACCCTACAAAAGTAATTTGGCCTGGGGCAGTTCTGGGCTAAACCTCCCCTCTCCCTGCCCCTGCATTTACACGTTGGAATACTCGTTATTAGTGTGATGTGCTTTCTACATTCCAATTAGTTCATTGTGTGAGTCTGTATACATGTTTTTTCTCAAATATGCTTGGTAACATTTATAATGTGAACTTTAGAAATTTAATTTCCTACCAAACTTTAAATTATTGCAATGAATATAATGATGGTATGAATTTGTCATGCTGCAAATATTATAAATATATGGAGAAAAATAGACTTTGTTAGTTGATTGTTATAAGGGTTGGTATAGATCTATTATGCAACAACATCACATAGTATTTTACGTGTGGATGATTATGGGCATGATCTCAGACTTTTTAAAATCACGGCGTTGTGATTGTTCCAATTCGGTTAACCAATTTGTTGAATAATGTTATCTAATAGCACTAATACTGCAACAACAATTTAGGTAGTACTATATAATAGATTCAATTCTAGTTAAAAATATTTGATTCGTTTAAGTCTACCTCTTATTTAATATTACTTAGTGGCAACTTAGATTGATATTTTAACATTACTAATGTTAAACAGCATTAGTCACGGGTAGTTTGTTTATTGAACGTTCATTTTTCAGGATTACTTTTGGATGTGATTGATTGACACGTGTTAGTGATTTAATTGTTGTGTGCCAGGATTCGGGGAATTTGGAAAATAAAAGGTTGCAGTGTCTCATAGAATTTGCAAGAGTCAGACCACAAAAACTAGCTAATGTGGCTGGAGAATCTAAGCTTGTATAAACCACACAAAAGAATTCCAAACTTTCGATATGGGATTCAGATTCACATAAATCCCGCTGGAAATCATGATAAGTTAATTTTGCATTCAATTGTTAGAATTTCCTCTACTAATTGTGGCAGTGATTTCAAATGCATGGGTTAATTTTAAGAATATATCCATATTTTATTTGGCAACTCTAACCAATTTTGATCTTATTTTAAATAGTTCAATTGTCTCGAAGTTGAAATCTCATTCCTTTCGGAACTATAAAATCAGGAAGACCAACTACCTCAATAGTCCGGTCACTACTGTAGGGCCATGTATATCCCGATTCCAAGAAACATAGTTGGAATTATGTAATCATCTCAATTTTTATTTTTTTATTTTTAAATGTAGTTCGATGGCTAAGAATTCCTAGAAGAGGATTATATTTTATATTTATTGAATACGAGAAATATGCTTTGTTATTCTGAGAAGTGAGACTTTTAAAATTTATTTAAAAATGTTGCGTAATTAAACTTACATGTGATATGCAGAAATAAATAATAAATTTCGGTCCTGAATTCTATAGTAAAGTGTAATTAAATACCTTATTTATTTAGAATATTTTTATTAATTGAGATGAATTCAAGCAAAACCTAACATAGCTTCATCTTGTATTAATGTCAGATTTTTAGTTTATCTTCAATTTTCTAAAGTCTTTTCATAATATTTGTGCTCGTGTGAAAGTAATTATTTGAACAGTAATTTTTTTGTTTATGTATGGTTTAAATGTAAGAAAAAATTATAGAGCAACGTGAAAAATGTTCATTTTTAGAATATATGATTTAAAATAAGTGCACGATGAAAATGGCTTAAAGTAAATTGCTTCGAATTGAAATTTTGATGGAGAAGCCATTGCCTTTTTGTATAATCTCTCATTGATTATTAGTATGTTTCAATTGTTTGGAAAATTTCTCAAGTCGTTGCTATTTTGAGGGAGTTCAACTACTATCTTGGATACGGAAATGTAACTTAGCTCCACAACAACTTCAACATAATTTCAGTGAGAAGTATAAAACTAAGTTACCTAGAGTAGATGCCACCTTGATGATATGTACGTGGTTTTTTATGGAGTAAATGGTCAGAAATTACTCAAATTGGTTTGTTATTTCCATCAAAGATATAATTGACAACGCGAAGTTGGACATTATCCATTTCGTGCAAATATATAGAGAAAAGTGTTGCTAAATTTATACCATCTGTTTTTTTACTAGGTGTGATATGTTGAACATAGATCCAATTTTCCAATTTTTGGATTTCTTGGAATTTGATTTTCATGTTCCTAAGGGTATCAAAACGCCGCTAATTTTTCAAGTTACGTAAAAAAAATCACTTTTAGAGAAGATAAATTGTCACGTTCTGAAATTTGTAAATGACCTTCGGTGCTTGAGTAAAGATTATGTTTTGCACCTTGTTGATCCTAATGCATGTACACGGAGTTATGCCTCTCCATATTGGACTAGATTTTTTTGTTTTTTTGGGTAGGTAGCTTCATTGCTCATCTATCTACTCTTAGTTATTTCGTTGTGTTTTTTTAATCATATCTAGACATTTCATTATACAGTTTTAAGACAATACATTGTTTAAAGCAACATTTACATTTTATTATTAATACATCTAAGTTAGAGATAAATGAAATATATTTATATGTTAGCATTTATAAATTTCACAACCTTTATATTTAGCCACCTTCCTATTTGGAAATTGTTTATAATCGATTTAAAATACAATTAGATTGAAATAAGTGTGATTCAAGAAACTTGTGAATAAAAAGTGATTTGACCGTTATAAATAAATTATAAACTCTCGTCGAACATGAGCTAATCTCTAATAAAGTTACTTGTGAGTGTATATATTGATGCATATGTAAGTAATATCATATACTCGTATAATGTATATACGATTTTATTTTCTCGATTTACCTCAATTATATTCAACTAAAAAGAAGATGTGAAATCAATTGAATATTTGCGTACATAGAAAAATAGCAATGGAGAGTAAAACAATGTGGATGCTTCGAATTCATTCTAACATTACAAAATGTGGTTTCGCCATTAAAATGCAACTGTCTTTCCGTGTCTCAATGAATATTTGACAGAATGGTAAGTAGTAAAGGTTCCCAACTTTAATCACCATAACCTTTTTACTTTTTCAGTGTACTGTGATTTTATTGTTCTCCCTTTAACCTTGTTTGTCGACCATTAATCTAAAAACATATTTGTTACAGTAAAATTCTCCATCACATATTCACCTAATAAAATATTCTACACACAAATCAATAAAGTTACTTTAAATTTCAACCACACATTCTTAAAAAAATACTATTTATTACTCAATTTTTCTCCTAATAATGGAAGACAAACAAGCCCTTAGTGTGGATATGTTTATTTTGTCGAGTTTTTGCGAGAATTGGACTGGACTAGTTGATTATTGTGGAAGTATGAAATAGAATTTTGAGAGCAAGACGTGAATGTAACAGTGAGCATGCTCTGATTGGGTTTTGGTTTTAATCGGAATCGAAGTAAATTGGGCATTGATGAGAATTCAACATATTGAGCAAAACGGCTCATGTGCGGTGATGGAACCAATCGAAATCGAAGTGAATCAGGCATTAATGAGAACCAATTGTTTCTAGTTCGGTCCAATCCATTTCCCATTTATACTACTTTAGATGCAAAGAATTGAAAAGTTAAATTGTTGTGTAAATTTCTTTCTTTTGATTTGTACTTTCTATTCGAGTGTTGGATCATTTTGAAATATATTAATTCATTTAAATTATATAAATTAACTTAATGGCTAATATAATATAAAGATTATAAAAAATATGTTCACTATTTATTTTGGTCCCCCGCAAAATCTTTTATTTATTATTACTGTATGGCCCGAATCTTTCAACTCGTAATTAATTTCTAACGAAAGCCACATAAAGCAATTATTTGACACAAAATTCATAGATAAATAAGTAAGATGAACAAATGGGACTAAATATGATAATGCAAAAGAAAACGGATGGATCTAAAAAATATAAAAAAGAGGACATGATCTTGCATTCTTGCGATTTTTTAGGATGTTATTTGCTAAACATTTAGATATATTCATTACGTTGATCCAAAGAATAAAAGATGAAATTCGAGATACGATTTGATTCACATTAATGACGCATACAATGTGCACGATTTGACACCTCTTTTACTAATTGTGTCATATCTTACAAAGTCAAAACGTTTACTAGAGTGAAATAACATTTTCTTGCACTAATTTTTTTCCCAGACGTAAACGCAAGAACTTGTTAAGAAAAAGGTAGGGTAATTTCCAACAACACTGTTGCTTCCTTCCCCATTATGGAATTAAAACTTATATGATCAATAATAGAGCAAATGAACTACTTAAATCCCTTGCCTACATTTCTTCGTAATTTCCATTTGCATCCACACTGCTTTTCACTCTACCAAAATTGTAACTAATGAGTAATGAAACTTTGTAAACTATGTTAAATAGTAAATTATGAAGTCAGTAATACACGGCTTGAGACTTTTTTAAGTCGCCTTTTATTCTTAATTCATTATGTCAGTGATGTTCTGACATTAATCTTGTAAAATTGAAATAACGTACTTAGTGAAGTAATGAAATATCCTTGTACGATAGTTTCGTGACAATATTAAGTGATTTTAGTTGAGTTTAATTCTCGATATTTAGTCGGTTGAAATATTCAAGCGTTACATCTTTCCTAGAATTTGAGGCTCATGACTGCAACAACTTCAAATAAAAGTTTAATAATCACTGTGTTCTTTCTATAATGGCGATGTTGAGAGCTCATTGGAATTAATTTTGACTATACCCACTATTATGGGCATCCGACGAGGAAAAAGTAGGGAAAAATCAACATTAGTCTTTCTGTAATTCAATGGACCCACTAGCTTTCAGTTAGAGAAGTTTCACGCGCGACGTAGGCGCGCTGGCACGTGCTAATACACAATAAGCATATTCCACTTTTGTGGAAATTATAGAATAATTAACACCTAACGTTCTTACATTTCATTATAATTGTAAAAAAAAAAAAGGTTTTTACCTTTCAATTTTTTGCATTTTCACATTTCATTATGAAAAAATTATTTTCATCCATTTTCTCAATTAAAAACTGTGAAATGATGAATATACTATATTGTCTAAATAAATTAAAAACAAATTAAAACCATAATTTCAAATTTTTTTTTGAAAAAAGTGTAAACGAGTTCCAAATAGATTATTGAGAGGGTAATTAGTCTATAATGTCTCTACATTTCACTATTATTATGAAAAATATATATTCCTTTCATTTTCACCCTTAATTACACATTTAATTTCGCAATCATCTTTTCTATTTATTATCATTCAATTTCTCAACAAAAAATTATGAATTGACGAATATACCATCATATTTAAATAAAAAAATAAAGAACTAATTGCAACCATAGTTCCAAATTTTTTAGAAAGTATAAACAAATCCTAAATAAATTATGAAAAATTAAAAATTAATATTTTTTAAAAAATAAGTGCAAATGAGTCCCAAATAAATTATAAAAAATTAAAAAAAGTGCAAACAAGTCTCGAATAAATTATTAAAAAAATTAGAAATGAATTTTTTTTTATTAAAAAAATGCATACGAATTGCAAATAAATTATTAACAATTAGAAATTAAAAAGTGCAAATGAATCCCAAATAAGTTATAGACAAATTAGAAATTTAAAAAATAAAATTTTCTTTCTTTTTTATTTAACAGCAGGGTCATTTCACAATTTTTTATTGAAAAATTAGATTAAATGAATAGAAATGATGGTTTTCGCAATCAAATGCGTAATTAAAGGTGAAAATACTAAAAAATGAAAGGTGAAGATTTTTTTCACAATAGCAATGAAATGTAGAGACATTATATGCTAATTTTCCTTTTAATAATTTATTTGGAATTCGTTTGTACTTTAAAAAAAATTGGGAATATGTTTGCAATTAGTTATTTCTTCTTCTTTTTTGATTTATTTAATAGAAAATATTAAAAAAATGAAAGATAAAAACGTTATTTATAATAATAATGAAAAATAAGGACGTTATTTGTTAATTACCCGAAATTATAACATACATTTTTAACAATAATTCTGCTTGTACAACATTAGAGGTCACAACATTACGTGTATGGGTGAGATGCAGTGCAAGGCTGAGATGCAAAAAGAAAAAGAAATTATTCACTTCAAGAAGGCGGGAAATGACTTATAGAAGTCATAATACAAGAAGAAAAAATTAAATATTCAACCCTTAATATTCTCATCCGACGACATCAAAATTTCAACCCTAATTTTTCAACGAATCCTGTCGACATCACCGACAATGACTTCGATCCCAACCGACTCCGAACCCAACCACGTTAGGTTACGAGCCGGCTAGAGCATTTTTTTTTTCCAATAGCACTCCATCTTACTCATTTTCCCCATGAAGCGAGAAACCCAGCATTGCCCAAGTATATTCAATTGAAGGTATGATTGCTGTTTTCGGATACTTGTGTTTGGGGTCATATTCTGAAATGTTGAGAACATGTGCAGACCACTATAACATTATAATGTTTGAACTCATTTACTTCATAGATCAGCGTCTGAATGTGATATTTTGGAATGAAATTATATTTGTTACAATTTCAACAATGAACGGCTGCTTTAATCAATTTTTGTTCATGTTGAAATCATTATTTTGTTGTAAATGTGAAATTGAGGTTGTGTTTGATACACCGCCTTTTCCATGGAAAATGGAATTAGTTTTCCATTTTTCAAGTTTTGTAGTGTTTGATGGTAACAATTTTCTTGGCATTTGGTTTTCCACCTTGGCATCTCACGCGCTTGTTTTCTTTGATTTGGTTGAATTGTTTTTTCCTCCTTTTTGGTGGAAAATGGAAGTTCCATTTTTTTTTATATATAAATAGAAACAAATTTCATAATCAATTGTAAATTTTTTTTCACTTTAATGAATCATTTTTATGTAAAATAAAGCCAAACAAACACTAAACTTTGATTCAAAAAAATGATTTTCTAGAATTTTTTTTTTTT
>CAIGRN010091584.1:0-14607 GCA_903798345.1 Fraxinus anomala | reverse complement strand
TCCTCGAGGACAAATCAAGGAAGGGATAGTCCTCGATGTTGGCATGCCTCGGTAACGTGAAATCGTCAATATCAGACTCCTTCACACGTAAATTAGGATTACCAACAGTGGGAACAAAGGAAGCAAGAGCACCAAGGCCCATCCAATTATCATACAAGAAATATGCAATATCCCTACTACGAATAAGACATTTGGAGTGACGAAAAATAGTTGGTAAAAATTGCTTGATTGCCTTCCAAAGCCGAAAAGCCCTATGCTTAAGAAGGTAAAGAGGGAGTCACCCACATTTTTAGCACGAAAGAATTCAGCCCAGAGAGATACACCGACAATAAGTTTCCAAGCAAATTTCATAAATAAATAATATTGCACATCCTCAGGCGCTCGAATACCTAAACCACCCTTTTCCATTGGTAGGCATATCTGTTTCCAAGAAATCCATTTTCGACAATGACACCATCAGATTTATTCCAAAGAAAATCAGTAAAAATACGATGGAAGCTCCTTGAAGACACCTTTGGGAAGGTTAAGGACAATAATCTAGATGTATCAGGAAAATCACGAAAAATAAGTTTGTGGCATTACAAAGCTTTCATGGTTTAGCTAGCTTTTACATGTGTTTTGTTAAAAAAATTAGCACACTTGCCACACCACTCACTGAGATTGTGAAAAAGAGTGTAGGATTCCTTTGGGACATTGAACAAGAACATGCATTTAATATTATTAAGGATATGTTGTGTTCTGCACCTATTTTAGCACTACCTAACTTTAACAAAAATTTTGAGATTGAATGTGAAGCCCCAAGTATGGGAATTGGAGTTGTTATAATGCAGAATAGGAGACAAATAGTTATTTAAGTGAAAAGCTAAGCAGGGCAACTTTGAATTATCATACATATAACAAAGAGCTTTATGCATTTGTTCAAGCTTTGGAGACATGGAAGTGACTACATATGGCCTAAAGAGTTTGTAATCCACACCGATCATGAGTCATTGAAACATCTAAAAGGCCAAGGTAAATTAAACAAGAGGCATGTGAGGTGGATGGAGTTTATTGAGACATTTCCCTATATCATTCGGTATAAACAAGTTAAATAGAACATAGTAGCTGATGTATTATCAAGGAGGTATGTACTTCTTACTTCTTTCAGTTCAAAGATGTTTGGGTTTGAATATGTTAAAGACATGCATGCTAATGATCTGGATTTTTCTAACAAAACTATATCATGTGATAAATGTGCAATTGATATATTTTTCAATGCATGAATTATTAATACGTGAAGCACATAGTGGGGATTTAATGGGACATTTTGGCATTAAGAAGACCTTAGAGATATTGCATGAACATTTTTATTGACATAAAATGAAAATAAATGTTAGTAACATTTGTAGTAAATGCATTACATGTAAGAAGGCTAGGTCTAAGGTTTTACCACAAGATTAATGCCTTTACCTGTTCCTAGTAAGTCCTGATTTGATGTGTCTATAGACTTTGTGTTCGAATTGCCTAGAGCTAAAAGGATAGAGATTCCGTATATGTGGTAACGGATAGATTTAGTAAGATTACACGTTGCATTCCTTGTTATAAAACAGATGATGCCACCCACATAGCTGACTTGTTCTTTAAGAAAATAATGCGACTTCATGGGATACCTAGGAATATTGTGTGTAATAGAGATATTAAGTTCTTTAGTTATTTTTGGACGGTTTTGTGGGGTAAGTTGGGAACCAAACTATTATTTTCTACTACTTGTCAGTGACAAATAGATGAATAAGCTGAGGCAGTTAATAGGATATTGACACAATTTTCGCTCATTACAATCATAAGAAATTAAAGAGTTGGGAGGATTGTTTGCAATCATAGAATTTGCATATAATAGGGTTAGAACATTCTACTACTTCTTATACACCTTTAGAAATTGTATATGGTTTTAATCTATTAACCTCCTTCTGATTTCATTCATTTACCTATTGATGAAAGAGGTAGTCTAAATGGTAAGAAGAAGCTTGAATTGATAATATCAATCCATGAGAATGTGCGGTGTCAAATTGAGAAGAAAAATGAGAATTATGCTTCTCAAACTAATAAAGGACGAAGGCGTGTTACATTTGAATCAGATGATTGGGTTTAGGTACAAATGAGAAAAGAGCATTTTTCAGTTGAAAGGAGGTCAAAATTGGATCCGAGAGAAGATGGACCATTCCAAATGCAAAAGATATTGCAACAATGCCTATAAATTGGATCTTTCAGGTGAGTATAACATTTCTGCTACTTCAATTTTTCTAATATTTCTCGATTTGATGTGGGTAGAGATTCAAGGATGAATCCTTTTGAAGAGTGAGGAAATGATGAGAACCATGTGACGAAAGCTAGCAATGATCCGTTGATTGTGGAAGAACGACCAATGACGAGATCGCGAGCAAAGAAGATCAAGGAAGCCATGTGATTACTTGTTCAAGCTACGTGGACGAAGACTTTGTTTGCAACAAACAAATCATCAAGTTTCATGTTGGGTATGGAAGGAGAACCAAGATTAGTGCTCTTAATTCAAACTAAGTTAAAAAAAGCTAAGCTTGGAGTGAAGCCGGAAAGTAGCGTGCGTGCAAGAAAAATATGTGCAAAATTTTAACCCATAGCTAAATCAATTGAACAGTGAGCACACAAGATAATACACAGTGCACTCGCCCAGTACAAAATTTTGAAGGTGATTTAATTTTTCCTTTTTCGTTTAGAACTCTATTTATTTGATATTTTCTTGATATTTTACGTTTTAGTTAGGGTGTGTTTGATTGCCAATATTTTGCATAGAAATCTT
Source organism: Fraxinus anomala (assembly GCA_903798345.1). Taxonomy (NCBI): domain Eukaryota; kingdom Viridiplantae; phylum Streptophyta; class Magnoliopsida; order Lamiales; family Oleaceae; genus Fraxinus; species Fraxinus anomala. The sequence goes on along the minus strand of CAIGRN010091584.1, from coordinate 11,795 downwards.
TTTTCACCTAATTTCCTACTTTTGTGCTGTTTGATTGTCAATTNAAAAATATTTCCTACTTTTCGTCACGTGAACATATTTTCCTTGAAAATAGGGAAAATACTTTTTTTAGGGAGATGTAATTTTTCTTTTCCATGTAACCCACACACACACACACACACACACACACACACACACACACTCTCTCTCTCTCTCTCTCTCTCTCTCTCTCTCTCATCTACCCACCAATAAAAAATGAATAAGTATAATATTTTCTTAGTTGAAAACTACATCAATCAAACACATTTAATTAATAATTTCCATACATAAGCAATTGAATTGTCTAGAATTTATTTTTTCGCCGTGCAAATTCTATACTCGCAATCAAACGTACCCTTAGGGTTTTTATGAGTTACCTATATCTATGACCTCATTCATTCATTGTAAATTAATTAATTATTTAAGAAATCAAATCAAATCAAAGCAAGGTTGCTTTCTTGTTGTTCTTCATTGAACTTAATTTCGAACTTATCGATTTCATCTTTTTGGAGTTCAACTACTTCATAGTAACGTTCATAATTTTTGTGATTACAAGGTTAAGTTCCTTTTTAATTTCTGTTCATTGATTCAATAAATTCCTGCGTCAAGCTTCAAACCTGAATTTTAGCTTTCTTAGGGTTGTGATTCAATCTTTTCTAAACTTCGAAGCTACTATTGTGCTGAATGATCACTTCCACCACACACAAAACATGGTCTACAAGACTCAACACGGGATGCATTCGGTGTAGATTTCAAGTCTTTAGCACTTAGGATTTCCAGTTATCTAGTCAGGGTTTCTAGTTTTGCTCTAAGATTATAGATACCTGTGCTATTGGGGTGTCCTATGGGTAGTGACTATTGGTACTATCTAGCAACTAGGTCCAGTCCAGGTATGAACTTTTTCAGCTAGGTCATCTAGATATTCTATAGCCTCATCCAGATCTTTTTGTAGAAAATTACCGTTACACATCATCTCTACGGATTGATGTTCCTAGGTGTTAATCCCTCATAAAAGTAACTCACAATGCGCCAACTCTCATAACCATGGTGGGGTGGGGCAGAGAGCTTGAAGTTTATTATATCTTTCCCAAACTTGGTATAAAGTCTCACTATCCTTTTGAGTGAATGATGAGATTTGCTTCTTAAGATTACTAATTTTATGGTAGGAAAGTATTTATTAAAGAATGTTTGAGTCATTTCAGCCCAAGTGCCAATCGACCGTGGTCTCAACGAATACAACCATCTTTTAGCTCGTTCTTTAAGTGAAAATGGGAAAAATTTTAGCCTGACTGCATTTGTTGTACCATGTTGATTGTGGAAGGTTGCAATCACCTCCTCAAATTCCCTAATATGCACGTACGTATTTTCATTTTCAAGTCCATGAAAAGTGGGAAGAAGTTGAATCATTCCCGGTTTAAGTTTCATATGTAGCATATTAAATAAAGAGTAATAAAGGAATGATATCACATTTTTCAGTCGATTTCTTGATATTTTGTACCATCTCCCGGCAACGGCGCCAAAATTTGATTATGCCTAAAGAATAACGTGGATATTGTAGCACAGCTTTGAGGTGTCGATTCCACAGGGAGATGAAAAATTACTCAAAGGATAAAAAAGAATGAATTGTTCTCTCAAACGTGTAGTCAAATTTGGTATTTGAATGAAATTAATATCAATGTCTTGAGATGGTAAAATTAAAATCAATGAATTTAGGCAGCGAAGTATCGTAATTCCCTCATTTCGATCAGATCATTTTTATAACTCAATTAGAGATTTTTATCTCAACACCCTAATCGGAGGATATGACGTTACAAATCAATTTAATTCAACAGTAGTTCTAAAATTTAGACTACCTATAACGCATTCGCACAATTTTATTGACATCATATTCAAATATCGACCATATACTTCAAGCATAAAGTAGTAATTCAGATCACACCAATAAAATAATTGAAATTAAAATTCAACAATTAGTTCAATCATTCGATAGAAAGAGCATGACTAAATTTATGAAGAATTTAGTAAAAGTTAGATCAATCTCAACATAAGTCGTGAAATTGAAACTCAACAAACATTTCAATTAAACAATGGAAAAAACATGACTGAATCTATGAAAAATCTAATAAGAGTTAAATCGATTTCACGATAAATTTATGAGAGAAAAGTCTAAATTCTAAAAGCGTTCAACAAATAAAGACCAAATTACATGAATAAGTGATGTAAAATCATCGAATCCAATGAGTTCCTCCCTAACTTCATAATGGATTTTAGTTCTTCATGGGGTTTCTTGAGCACCAAGGAAAGAAAAGTTGTGTATTGAGACGTTCTATTCGTTCTCATCTGTTCTAGGATTTCAAAAATACGTATTTATACTTGTTTCCATAAGTGATTGATTTAAATTCGAAAATCAGAATTTTCGTCTTGGAAATACTCTATGCGACTGCATAGAACATTTTAACTTAGTCCTCGAATTAGCTGAAGTGTGCGACTGCATAGAACATTTTAACTTAGTCCTCGAATTAGCTGAAGTATGCGACTGCATTGAATTTAGGCTATGCGACTGCATAGCTTTAGATAACTTTCACATGACAGTTTTCAGTATTTTGGTCATATTTTGCTCTCCCAATATTCGATTGAGGCGATTTAATATGCGTTGAAAGATGACTCAAAGGGTTACATATCTTCTAGAAATATAATTTTTTCGAACATTTCTTATGCCAAAAATGGGTCTCAAATTGAGACTAAAAATCCAAAGTAGAACTTTTTCGCCTGGGAGCTGATATGTGATAATATTTTGATTATATTTCATTCTTTTGGCTTTTTTCCTCATCCAATTGATGCATATCACTCTCAAATCTTCATATCTCCATTTTCCCCTCCGAGTCATCTTTTGAATATTTGCGATTTCGTCCACGAACTTTCCTTTTCTGAAAACTTTGGTCATTTTCACATATTTCCTCAAATCTCCACTGTTTTCATCTATTTGCAACCTAAATCAAAATATAAGGGTATCCTCAAACTTGCCTCTTCTTCACTTTGGTTCTTTTTTACTTATTTCTTTAAATCTCCACCGTTTTCATCCATTTGCAGCCTAAATCAAAATATAAGGGTACTTAGTACAGTTAGGCGTCAAATAATCACATAAATACAATAGACAAGAGGAGCAAATCATGTTATTTTTCTCTTATCAGTTGTGATTCAATCTTTTCTGAATTTCGAAGCTACTATTGTTACGTGGGTTTACATCAAACCTTTTGAAGAGGTCGCGGTCGTGCTTGGAGGTACGCCACATAAGAAATAGCCCCACCAATCACTTTGAGTGACAACTGGGGAAGGTAACCCTCCATGCAAAAATCGGATTTTTACAAAAAAGAAACTCGAAAAGCTAAACACTAGCAAAGCCGCCATAATAGTTACCAACAAAAAGTATTCCATATGCATATTCTATAGGAATTCTACTTTTACCTTCTTTTACTTGCACTACTAGCTCAACAAGCTTCCTCTCCAGCAGAAAAGTTCATCAGGTTTGGAAATTGAAGATTATGCTCAAGAAAATGGTGATGATTGTTATGCCATATATGATTTGGTGGATGGCCAGCAATATACTCCAATAATATATATTGTTCTCTATGAAAGTACAAACTGCAAGTGCACAAGTCATGTTCAAGTAATAAAGTGGACTTTTTGAATCCTAGTTATCGATTACCTTGGAATGTTCATATAAATGAAAATGTATAAATAACAATAGTAAAATCACATGAACGTAAGTAATTTTAACATTAAAAAGGAAAATATTGAAATTAATAATGTTAGGTTAAACTCTAACCATAAATCCAACATAAATAATTTAGTCAATTTTATATATTTGATAACAAATGAGATTATTTATAAATTATATCACATATAGAAGAAAATAACGAGGAAACAACAAGATTATAGATAAAACCCCTAGTTGGTTGATTCTTGAAGGTTACAATTGATGAATTTTGAGTTCCCCAATTATTTCTCCAATATCTTGTTTGATTCTCCTTGTGCTTGATCTAATCACCCCCCCCCCCCCAAAACAAATACCAAGAAAATCAAGAGAAAAAGAAAAGAAAATGATGGCGGCCCGTTTTCTTTTATAAACCTAGCAAAATTTGCAGCCAAGTCCTTGTGTTTTGGAAAAATAATAAAAACAATCCCTAGGTTAAGCCATGGCGCCTAGGGTACTTTCTGGCCACAATTTAGTAACATAGTCGTGCCTAGGCACTGGATGTTCTTCAGCAAATTTGCAACTTCAGTCCTTTATTAATTGCACTTCGATCCCTTAACTTATGATCTTGTAGGTTTTGGTCCTCATATTTTGACTTTCATTTCAATCAAGCCCTTCAAAACTGTGACCCAAGGTCCTTCAACCTTTTAATTTGTGCAATTTGATCCCCAACTTCACAATTTTTTACACTTTTGATCCATTTTCATTTCCCTTTCCTTGTTCTATTTCCTGGGGTGATTTTTACTTAAGAAAACAATAATTATATAATTGTGAATATAAATGTCTCTTTTAATCATTATTTAACCTTATTTAGGTATTAAATAAATGTACAATAACACACTTATCAACACCCCAAACTTAAGTTTTTACTCGTCCCGAGTAAGATTATCTACAATACAATCAAGTGGCACGTGATAATGATCAACACATTAGATAGCTTGTAAAATATCCATGCGTATAAAATTGTACAATCAATTCACAAATATGCTCCAAATAATACTAGCAAAAATAATTTAAGCTTATCTAATGTTCGAATGGTGTGTGTGTGTACATAGTCACTTTCAATCATCACCCGACTCGAAAATGATTGTCAAGACGGAAAAATTTTCAAATTGGCTCCAACATGACCCTTAGTGGTCATATATTTCCTTTCCCGCTCGTGAAATTTACACTCCTCAAATAGATATTTAAATCTAAATGTTGCTCTCAAATCACTCATTTATTTCCCACTCTAATTCAATTGGACCAAATTGGGAATATCAATAATCTATCCATCTGACGATTTTCCACTAACGAGTGTTTTACATTCAAGCTTATACTAAGTAATTCAAACTTATTAGTTATCTAAACCCAAACATCAAATACAATTACACAAAATTAATTTTTTCAATTAAAGCTCATGATTGAACCCACACCTTTAAGATTTCTTCTTGATCCATGTAGTGATTTAAGTCAATAACTCCCCAATTTTTAGATCAAATGGTACCACATTTCGAGATACATGACATACTTAATAACTCGAGTAAAAACGCTATGGAGTGAGGCATGAATTTAACAAGTGCAATATTCTTCTTTTAAGCACAATATAATAACACATGGTGCTTAGCATATGGTCATTACCCATTTTATACTTAGCAAAAAACACTCCACACAAGTTTTATCAACATGCATGGAATCAACACACTTCTAGATAATATATCCTTCACCGGCTCGACCATCCCAAAGTTATCTTGAAATAAGGTTAAATGAAAGAGAAGTGAAAAAGAAAAAGGAAATTGATAGGAATTTATGCATAATTCACAACCTAGTTCTATCAATTCAAAAGTTTCTCCATCAGTCAAAAATTTCCATATATATCTAATAGTTAATCATTATTATTGTGCTCAAAATAATTTATGATCTCACATGGATAAGCAAAATAAAAAAAAAGGTACAAATAGTATATTTGGTCATATCTCATGAATCAATAACAACTTTAAACATCAAAACAATCCTAAGCCGGTAAGGCTATCAAACATGTTAACACAAAATCACCAATTTAAGCACAATCACCCCCAAACTTAATCATATATTGTCCTCAATAAGTAAAAGAACACGATAAAGAGAAGAGATGATAATGAAACTTCCCATGTTGGATTGGATATTTTTGAAGAGGTATCAATAAGCCTAGGCGCGATTTGGTTTGGGTCAGTTTCGATCCCAGCCCGAAACCAAAACCAAATTAGTCAGTTTGAGTGAATTTCAGCCCAAACTGACCTACTCTAGCTCTTAAACCAAACCAAACCAACCAATTGGGTTGGTTTGGTTAGTCGGTTTGAGCTTTTGACCAAATTGATTTTTTTTTTTTAAAAAAAGAAAATTGTCTCAAGTTTTGGGCTTACTTAGAGTACATATAACTTTCTTTTTTATTTATCCAGTATTTTTTATTTGAGTTACAACCTACAACAATTAAAAAAAGCTTTGGAATTTCAGTTTTCAAAAAATGAAAATCATTATCTCAACCTGCATTTTCACAACATGTAAGCTGTAATTAACGAATTAAAACATAACATGTAATAAAAAAGATTCAATATTGTAATCATTATCTCAACATGTATTTTCAGAAGGTAAACTTATTATAAGTAAAACACGCTATAAAAAAATAACTAAAAAACAAGGCCTACCAACCGAAACAGAAGACAATGTTTATAAATGAATGAAATAATATCAATGCTTCCTTGAAAGTGTCCTCATAAAACAAAGTCTTTATATAGTATTCAACAAAACTACTCAAAGAGGCAGCTTGGGCAGTCATTTTCGGGAGAACATCATTAAGCTTTTGATTTTGACTTTCTTTTTTCAAAATTAAAAAATAAAAATGGAAACATGTGTAACTAGATTGGTCGGTTAGCCAACGGTTTGAAGCTTTAAATCATGGCCGAACCGACCCACCATTGTTTTGTTTATAATAAAATAAAATAAAATCAAACCAAACTAATTAATTACGTCAAACCGACCCCTAGTCAGTTTAGTTTAATCGGTTTGGTCGATTTTCGATTTTTTTGCCCGGGCTTAGGTACCAATGCTTGAATTGGACTTGTGATGCTCTTGAAGCTCATTTTTAATTCACCCTCAAACTTGTGAACAAGCATCTCATAGAATAACTTGTAGCGTTTTACAAAATCACAAGAAATGAGTAAATTAAATGGGTTTAAATCAAAATTGATAAGTGTAACCAAGATAATCAAAATAAACCTTTCACATGTTGAGAACCATGATAAACATAGGACTTCAAAACGTTATATGACTAAAAAAATTATTATCTAATGACAAAAACGAAAAATAAAAAGATTGGGTTAGAAAGTTGGCAATTGAATCATATACATCTAAAGAAGGATTTGGAGGACTTACCCATTTTTCTTTGTTTGGCTTTGTTCCACTCTTCATTTGATCTCCAAAACTCGACATTGTCCTTTTCCATATAGGACTTGCTTTTTCCATCCAATTCTACTTCAACTACATGGACTTCCACTAAATCATCAGACTTAATCACAAACTCAATTTTCGGGCAATTAATGAAGTCAGAAGAATGTACATTACTTTCATCCTCATTACTTGCTACATTTTCACTCGATTCATTTGTGAGTGTTATGTCATTCTCTTTGAGCTCTACGTCAGTAGTTGATGTCTCTTCGGGATGAATGAGCAGTCCACAATTGAAACTCTACGGGCAATGATAAGTCTTTCTTATTAACTCTGTCGAGTGGATTATATCCCCACTTTTGAAATTCATTCCAGTACATGAAATCTCCCATAAGTATGTCGTCTTCATCCAATTTGACAAGTTCATAATAATATTTTGCAACTACCTTCTCATTTAATAAGGGAGGACCATCTTCCACGAGTTTGATGTCCTTATCCTAATTGTTAGGTATATAATCTCCCGCTAGTATAAAACTTTCATTAGAATTATCAAGTGCTTGTTTTCAACACCTTAAGTATTGTCTAAACAAAAAGAAGTTTCGACTTTGATGTGCATGAATACAAATATTGTGCAATACATTGTATCACATAAATTTCACATCTCAGATCTCCTCCAAGCATATATCAATAATCCACGTAGATATTAGTTATTGCATAGATTTTGTTACTTTACCACCGTTAGAATCACACAAATATAGTTGAAAAGTACATGGAAAGAATACCAAATACGAGAAAATAAAAAAAAATGTGGGGGTTAGCCAAAAGATATAAAAGAACAAGCAAATATTTTTTTTAAAAAACTAAAATTAACGAAATTAGTAATCAAGGTAAAAAAAATTTTCCGACAACGACCCCAAAAACTTGTTCGTTATGAAAGTGCAAACCACAAGCGCACGGGTCTCATTAAAGTAATAAAGCGGACTCTTTGAGTCCAAATTGTCGATTTCTCGAGGAATGTTTATTTTCGTTTACATAAGTTTAATCAATTTAATTTTAACAATAAAAACAAATACACAATAAGATTTAATTTTGAAAAATAAAGAATTAACTAAAAATCTATAAAATAAGGAAACATAACACTTCGAAACTTCAGAGAAAAACATGGTTGAGATTCATGGTTTCGCTTAACCGTTGCCTAATTAATTTCACCACAAGCTAATTCACAAATTACTAATTTACGATATTAGACCCGATTTTTCAAGTTTAGCTAATTACCTCTCTCGAGTGAAATTAACCCTAATTGATTGGCTTAACCTATATACCTTTGTCGATTAAAACCAGTACAAAAACCTAGGGTTTCTACTATTTGGTTTGAAATACAAAATCTTCTCTCGAACGATATACAAATCACTAAACACAATCATATAACTAACCATATAAATGAAAATACAATAATAAAAATAGCAAAAATACATGAATATAAGTAATTTTAATATTAAAATAACTATTAAAATTTATAAAGCTAGGTTAATCTCCAACCATAAATCCCAATACAAATAACTTAGCCATTTTATATATTTGATAATAAAGGAAACCTAGCAAAATTTGTAGCCAAGTCCCTGGGTTTTGGAAAAACAATAAAAAAGGTCCTAGGTTTTGAGCCAGGGTGCCAGCTCTCTAGTCACAATTCAATAAGATGGCACCTAGGCACTAAATGTTCTTCAACAAATTTGTAGCTTCGTCCTTTAATGCACATCGATCTTGTAAGTTTGGTTCTCGAATTTCGACTTTCATTTCAATCAAGCCCTACATTACATACCCAAGTTATGATATTAATTCCAGCATTATAGGCCTCGAGTACCTTACAACTGGTCGACAATACACATCGTTCATGTCAAAAGTTGAGGCATATAAAATTATTGATGCATGATAAAGTTCGCAATAGGCCTAAACTTAACATTCATGGCATACAAATTCACACTAACATGCCCTGATCACTGAGTTGTGGTTGTTCATATTTTTATATTTTCTCTTTTCAGGTAAATACTCTTCCCACCTTAGTTTTTAGTGGTATTAGATGTAAAAGACTTCTATCAATGATAACTAAAGTCTCATGTTACCAGACTAAATTAATAGGCAAATGAATTTTGGTTTACTCGATAAAATCTATCGTGGTGCCTCGTATATAATGTTTAATTGTCAATAAACCATGTAACGTATATGTACATAGTAAGTGTTACGCCTCCTCTAGCGAGGCCCACATTTGGTAGTTACACGATAAGCGAACATGGGTCCATGATAAGTATATTTTATACACTTATTCGGGAGCCTAAAATATCGATATTCGATAATTATTTCGACAAAATATATCCTAAATTGTTGAAAGAGGAATTTGAATAAACAAAGGAAAAATCAAGGGAAAATGGCAAAGTCCAAAGTTTGAGGACCAAATTGCAAATATTCAATAGTTGATTCGAACCATAAGATGATACTTTGAGGATATCTAGGAGACAATTGGGTGGAATTAGAACTCAAAAGGAATGGAATATGATCAAAACATAATCAAAATCGATTTCCAACAGCACAAGTTATATTACAAATTTTTAGCCAAAAATTGAAACCCATTTTGGTATAGTAAATGTCCTAATTAGAAAAATTATATTTATAAAATTGTAGCCCTTTGAGTTATCTTTCCAACGAACTTTGAATTGTCTCAATCAGATATCGGGAGAGAAAGTAATAACCAAAATACTGAAGTTGTGCAGAGACAAAAAATTCGCACGCGAAGGAAACTTTCCTTATTCTATTGAAACTCTTTTGAAAATCAATTTGAACGTGATTTTCAACCAATTTATGCTTAAAAATACCTAATAGCAAAATACATATTAGAGACATCTCATATATACATATTATATTTCAATACCCATCAATTATTATCATCAATGAGTAAGATTCATAGTTTTTGTGAGAGAATTGAAGGGGACTTGCAAGAATTCAATCAAGTGAAGATTCAAATTTATTTTTTGGGCAAACAAGAGAAGATGTACATTGAAGAGATTCAAGAGTTTAAAATTCATCTTTATCTTTTAAGTTTATCAAAAATCCTGGTTATATTTTTTCACTTAGATATGATTTCTTATAATTTCGATATGTTAGATTAGTTTTATACATTGTTAGGATGAGATGAACCCTTGTTATGATATTTTTAGTTTTTAATTAATTAATTTAACTTTAATTTGGTTTGATTTGTGGATGTTTATCATTGTTTTTATTGTTCTTTTCAATTGATTGATCTCCAATTGAATTGTTAGTGGATTTTATTGTTATTGAGAGAGACAATAGAGTTTAAGCACATTATAATAAATATTGTAAGGTTCGATAGATGATAGAGATATACATCTATCTTTATATAGTTTCAATAGGTGTTCTAATACTTGTTAATGCATTTATCATGTTTGCATCTTTCATCGAGAGATAGAAGGGTCATATGAGGAGAATAGATTTGTTCGCTATCGATAGAGATTTTCAATTAAATTATGAACATTAACCAACATAAATTATTTCAAATTATCACTTTAATTGTTACACTAAAAATAGAACAACAAGGGAGATTCGACATATTGAAAATGCATCTCACATATTTGAAAAACACATTTACTTACTTTCTTTAGTTTAATTGATAATTTAGGTATTAGGTCAATTAATTTTAACTCAATCAAACACATACTTCTCGTGGGTTCGACATTATATTCATCATTATATTACTTGACCACGATCTCGTGCACTTGTAGGTTTTCAAAGAACCATGTTTTTGGCGCCGTTGCCTAGGACTATTATTTTTGATAAGTTTAATTAATTTGAGATTTAATCTGAATTTTACTATTTTTTTAGTTTATTTTATTATATTAGAAAAACATTACGGTGTTTCCTGCTACCTTTTTGAAGACCTTGTATGCGAAATTCGAGAACCAGTGATCTTGTTCAATTTGAACTGGAGATCGAACGAACAATCAACATTTGAAAAATACAATAGTTGAAAACACACCAAAAATAGAAATAAGAAGACAGTCTAGCGGGGCTAATCTGGAAGCAGCACAATCGAATGTGGCTACAGCTAATGAAAATGCAAAGCTCATGGGTGAATATATGGTTCCACTGGTTATGGAAAGTCAATCTAGCATAGTATATCCGACATTGGTAAGCAAACTTTTACCTAAGGACTAAAGTGATCAACATGTTCCAAAATGCGCTACAATTATTTGGAAGAGCTACGGATAATTCCAACGCTTATATATCAAGATTTTTGGACATGTGTACAACTATCGAGTATCCAGGAATATCCAGTGAAGCAATCAGACTGAGGCTTTTACCATACACATTGAGAGACTCAGCCAGAGAGTGGTTAGACACTTGTTCACCTCAGAGCATTACTATATGGAACCAATTGAGTTAGAAATTTCTTAACAAATATTTTCCACAGAAAAGGATTGTAAAGCTAAGGGACAAGATTACCACATTCCAACAACTGGACTCAGAATACTATTTAGAGGCTTGGAAACAATACAAGGAGTTACTTCGCCAATGTCCACAACACGAATTGTAGAAATGGCTTCAGGTGCAG
>CAIGRN010091576.1:0-15707 GCA_903798345.1 Fraxinus anomala | reverse complement strand
TTCCACTTTAAATAATAATCGCATTCGTTGAAGAACTTGCTAAAAAGTGCAATTTTCAAGAATTAAAAATGTCGGCTAAAACCAGTGGCTTTTCAGTTTGAAATATTTTACGAGTAATTTTATTTAGTGACATTGACATTAAATGAGATGTATAATTGTAATTTTACTTTTCATTGAGTAGTGTTATCTAAATTAATGTTGTAACACCAATGCTGTTAAATAGTATTACTCTATATATTTGCTATATGATTGTGACTTTATCTAGTTTCTTATTGTTTAAGATATCTTAATTAAGCAATTTGCTTAATTTTCAACAATGGTTGACAGTTGTGGCTGGCATCTTATGCAGTCATTAAAAATCTAATTTCAATTGAGTTGCCATTTGTCAAAGCTATATTTATTTTATGGGATAATTGCAGCAAATTCTCCAAACCTTTAAAACATTAACAGACTTTTTTCAAACATTTCATTTGTTGTACACGCCACCCCTAACATTTTCAACCATTGCATTTTTGAATGGTTTCCATCCATTTTTCTGTCATTTGACCACCAATCAATTTTAAAAGGACAAAATGGTAACTATCTATTTACCACATTAAACAATTAAAAAACTTAAATAAAAAAAGAATAAAAAAAATGTAAAAGTCTCTCTTCTTTACACTACCTCAACCCAACCCAAAAATCAAAATCACACAATTGTCTTCCACCATTGGAGCTGACGTAGGCGTCACCTCAACCATAAACCACCGACGACACCCTTTTCGGCTATACCCATGCTGGCCACAACCCCCTTTCCGACTAAAACCCATGTTGGCAACCACCAAACGAACTCTTCCCGAAACCTGTCCCATTTTAATTTGATACATCCCTCAAGCTTCAAGCCACGAATTCAACTGGAAAAAGAAATACAATTTAGGTCCTAGCAACTATGGAAAACGCACAAATTAAATTCCCAATTCACGACCACACACGGATTCAAATAATCCCACTAAGCCTGAACCGAGCATTTGAAGATTGATAATGCACAAACTTCTCATAAAATTTCCATTCAAAAACAAATTTAGCTAGAGATTTAAGGTAGTGGGAAAGAGAGGGGAGACGATTGAACACGAGGACTTTGACGAGGAGAGTGAAATTTGGGCCAGGATTTGAAGTTGAAATCAGTACATTAGCTGCGCTTCCATTATCCACTAAAAATCTCCTTACCTCAAAGTTAGCAATGATTGCTGATATAACTAAGGCGTCGTCATGAGGAAAATACACGGCCTCTAAGTCCTTTGATCCGAAGGTGATGTCTTCAACCTTACCAAGATCCATACTTGAGATCGAGGGGTATTGCCTGGTGTACTGCTTATGCCGGCTGTTGGAGTCCCCTCCAGAGGCCGTCCCTCCGACTATGATATTGATAGTGCTTGCAGTTGGTTGCTTATCTCTCCTATCTTCAGGAGCATTTCCTTTATTCCGACTGTTCCGCTGGCGTTTGTCATGATTGACGTAAGTGCTCAGGAAACCCCTCTTGATGAGAGCCTCGATCTCCTGCTTCAGGGCGAAGTATCCTTCAGTCGTATGTCTACGATCTCGATAAAAGTCGCAGTACTTGCTTTTGTCACGGGCTTCGGGAGGAGCCCGTAGTCTAGGAGGCCACTTCAACTCTTTAAGGTCTTTAATTTCCATCAAAATATTAGACCTGATGGTGTTCAAGCGAGTGAAAGGTGTTGGAGAGGGGTCTTGCCTTAGCTTGCTTCGGAAAGGATCTGGATGTTGGCTAGACTCATGTGGCTTCTTAAGATTGGGCTTTTTTAATGGCAGGGCATCTCTTTTTGGAGATATGGTCTCCTCCATGTTAATGTATTTCTCAGCTCGGGTAAGTAGGTCAGTTATTGACTTGGGAGGGGTCTTTAACAGAGACATCTTAAACGCCTCACATCTTACGGCATATGTTAGAGCAGAGACTGTAGCTGTGATATGTAGATCAGGGATCATTAGTCTTTCCTTATTAAACCTGGTCATTAAATTGCGAAGTGTCTCGTTGGGTCCTTCACACATTTGCATAAGTGATGCGGCTGGCTTCATGATGGGCTTACTACTCGCAAAAAACCTGGAGAACTTGTCAGCCGGTCTGAAAAGGAGGATATGGAGTTGGGCTCCAATGTTGAGACCAATCACTGGCTGCATTTGTGAGTGTTTGAGGAAAGACTTTGCACATTACAGCATCGGGTGTGACCTGTACGTTCATGATATCTGTGTATATGTTGAGATGGTTGATGGGGTCGGTTGTTCCATTATACTCCTTCACCCAAGGGTACTTAAACTGGCCTGGTAGGGGGTATGACAAGACTTCCAGGGTGAAATGAGTGTTAGGGGTGAACTCTGTTGCTGCCTGGGACTTTTGATGCATTCCGGCCATAATTCCTTCCTGAATAATTCTTGCAAGATCGGAAGAGTCTAGAGTAAATGATCTTGAACCTAAGGGCACATGAGGTACGCCTGAAGTTTCGGCATCACCGTGGCTGGGGCCGGGAGCCTGAGCATCACCCATAAGATCACTCTGCGGGGATGGTGCTAGGGTGTACTTCACTGATGTAGCAGCTGAGTTAATGTGACCACTTGTTGGTGGAGTTCCTCCAACGCTCCAGGAGCGGCTACTGTTGTTGGATGTGGTGGTTCTCCTGACGATACTTCCTGGGAAACCGGAAGATCTCCGGCAAGGGGCTGGTTAGGAGCGGAGGAGCTTGCTAGAAGGTGTCCTGAACGTGTGTTAACCATGGCTTTTGGTAGCTTTTCCCACAGACGGCGCCAATGATGCTACCAAAAACTTGCACCTGAATGAACTCGAACTGGTTGATTGAACTTTGCATGATCTGGTCTTCAATACCTGAAACAAAGGCGTTGAGGTGTGTCATTGTCGCCCTTCTGATGCTCAAGTAAGAAAGATGAACTGTGTAAGAGATTGTATGCTGGAATATTAATAAAAAAAGGTACCTGAATAATGAGGCTAAGTCATGTATTTATAGGTGTTGGAGATAGAGTTCTAAAATGATCTAACTTCGTGTAGTCATTATTCTTGTCATACAAGGTATTTGCGTTATGTTAGAAGTGCACAGTTTGAGTTAGAGTCAAATTTGTAACAGGTTGGCAGTTTGTATTTAGATAGGAGAAGAGTAGGGAGTTATAGCCAAAATAGAATTATGGCTTCTAGAAGATGTGAGATAAGGTCAAGGAGACTGGATGAAAGTGCTTGAAACCCGACCTATGTGACAAGCCCGACCTCAAACCTAAACCCGGGCTTGGACCTAACGTAATTGAGGTAGGTTGAGTTCGGGCAATGAGCTCGAGCTCGGGCTTACGGCATTACTACGCATCAGTAATATTTTTCATCTCGACTTTTTACCACTGTTAAGATTACAAAGAACTCTTTTCAGTGACCCAATTGCTTGTGCTTACACCCTGTTTGTCTATCATTATTTCAAAATTCTTTTTTTCTCTCACTCATTTTTCACACATTCTCGTGATAAAATTTTGCACGTAAATCTAAATTTTTCCTACTTTTTAATCACACATTCTCCAAAATTTCACTATTCTAAA
This sequence comes from Fraxinus anomala, assembly GCA_903798345.1. NCBI lineage: Eukaryota > Viridiplantae > Streptophyta > Magnoliopsida > Lamiales > Oleaceae > Fraxinus > Fraxinus anomala. Next base: position 12,122 of record CAIGRN010091576.1, on the reverse strand, counting down.
ATGTATTTCCTAGTTTAATAGTAGACAAACATTGGCTTAAAATATTCTACTAAATTCTCAAAGGTTGCTGCCACAAACTTGGTATAGTGTACATCACTCCCATCTATCACTATTTTGGTTGTAAGTTGTCAATTGACACCCATAGTTTAATCCAACCATATTTATACAATCTCCAAACAAGTCCAGCATATTCATTCATCACATTCTGCATTTCTTCCTTCAAAAATATTTCATTAATACCAAACATTGATGGAAGAGTATAAACTTGATTTACTCTATTGTTGGACTCCGACTTGGATGACAATTTTTCGGAGGAAGATTAACTTAATCTTCTTGAAGAAGACATTATGATGTGGCTTAATTTCTATCAAATTACCGAACATGTCGCAGGTATTACTTTCGTGCACAGAGACAACATATACGTAGATTTTTCTTTGCGTAGAATAGGCATATGTTTATGGCCGAGCTATGGACGATAGTAATCAAAAAACATTTCAAGAATTTCGAATATACCTGCCGATATTTACCATTTCACGAATATGATGTGGAACAAGTGTGGTTTAAGTGGTGGTCCACAAATAGACATATACGAACAAGTTGGTATGTTACCGTGTATATTAGTGCATGGAAAGGGGTATACACAAGTTCACACGTTATTCGATCGTCCCATGCAAACAATTGGCCACTACTTCAAAGTAGATTGTTTGTTTTGGCACATCTTATAACGCCTGATCCGAATTATAATTAGGGTCTCACTCATCATAATCCTGATTAAGCTAACCACCCATTATCCAAGTTAATCTCTACATCATAGTATTATAAGATATTTCTACTACAAGAATATTTCACGTTAAAATAAATATGTAGTCATATTTATCAATATTCAACTTATCATCATTGTATAAAAATGTGTCTTTTTGACATTGTGAGAAATGAGAATTGCATAGGCACAATCAATGAAACGCATATTGAAGTTGTACTGTCACGCAAACAAATACAATACTTCATTGGACTTAAAGGGATCCCAACACATAATGTGCTTGATGCTTATGACTTCAATTTGTGTTTCACATTCATTTGAATAGGAACTACCAACAACACCCACGACGCTCGCATCCTAGCCGATGCAATTCATTGTCCAGACATACATTTTCCAAATACAAGTCTTGGAAAGTACTATTTAGTTTACTCGAGTTTTGCACATTGACCAAGCTACATGTCACCCTACAATGAATTCGATATACTATATTACTTTCAACAATTTCATAACAGTTTTACAAACCGTAGATGTATCTTTTGAAATAATCAAGAGAAGTTAAACTACAGACACTCATCTTGTAGAAATATGATTGAAAGTGCCTTTGGCATCTAGAAACAAAGTTGAATTTTTTTTTAATCATATGCAAAACTATTCTTTCAAGGCGCAAACAGATATTTGTATTGTAACTATGGAGATTCACAACTTTCTAAGACAAGTCAGAGTTGTTGATGAGGCATTTAGGAGAGGGTTGACACAAACGAAGAAGATGAAATGATAGGGAAGATGAATGCAATTGAAATGCAACGCAGTTTGTTGCCGGGGTTTATTTGTTTATTCCTTGTTTAAAAAGTGGTTCAAGATTTAAAGTATCTATTTGTCCGAAAATTACTTGAACGTTCCTACTGCTTTTAAGTCGCAAATATTACTGTTGAGTTTTTTTTAAGTAACTTCGCATAGAAGTCACAAAATTTGAAAGTGCTCCAAAATTTGTCACAATTACAAATGGTGCTCAAAAATGTCACTTTTAAATGTGAAATATCCAAATCACCCTTGGTGATGCCTTTTTTGGTGCATTTAATACTAATTAATACCATGATTTGATTATTTGACTTGTGTAAGAAAAACCATTGAATATACTTAATATACAATGGGTAATAGAATTCTTAACTAGTATTTACAAATTGTTTAATGTTTTTATTTCTAACTTACTATTTTTTTAATTGTTATATACAACATGCTCATATTATTTTGCAATCTTGAAATTTTTTATGGTTTCACATATATTTTTGAATAAAGATGGCAATGTTCTTCCATAAAATATTGTCAAAGATTCCCTATTTAATAAAGCATTGAGTAAATTATTTGTGAATGTTTTGTCATTTGGTAGTTAAGCATTGATGACACACTTATGCTGTGAAAAATATATTCCAATCACACCCCTTAAATGCTACTCCTTAGATGCTACCATGCTACCGACAGTTGAATTATCGAAAAAACTGTGAAAATCAACAGTTCAAATGTCGAACTCGACACTTAGTAAATGTCAGAAAAAGACATTTAACTATCATTTTAATTGGTTTTATTGTTTGGTATAATTTATTCAAAGGTGACACATACATACTATTAATATCCAATATATTAATTGTGTCGAATGCTTATCGTTGCTATCTCAAATTTTCAAGTATGAATAATAGTCTGAGATTAATCGTGTCGCACGAGGGACATTTTATGCATATAGATGATGAATGGAAGTGACAAAGGAAAAAAACCAATTCAATCATAGTTCCAAGTAATGTCACCCCCAACAGGACTTTTGATATGATTGATAGATAAACTTCGTATTCATGATCCATGAAGTGAAAAATTTGTAGTTAGTCATTTGTAGTTGTAATCAATTAATGTATATGAATTACCAACCTCATTCAAATTTAATCATTGAATTTCTATATCATGCAATCTTTTATCATTTCAAGTCAAGGATGGTCATTATATAACGCAGTACGATTGCTTAAATTCAAAAAAAAAAAAAAAAATTGGAAGTCCATGTAATTTTTTGCACTTGGTCATATACCTAAGCTCAGCAATGATTATAATACACAAATAGTAACAGTTGCACAATCAACTAAACAAAAATATTTTCGTAAACTATAAAATAAATTATTCATATACGAAAATAAGTTATAGACTGTTTTTCATCATCAAAATACAAATATTAGATATTTGAGCTTCATAATCTGCAAAGTTCCACTATTTTCAACTATTCAAAAAGGGACGACAATGTTTTCCATTCAATAAATTTCAATTACTTCATATTTTTCCTTTCTTCCCACCACTCCTAGTGCACGGAGTTCAGTTCGAAGCAGACAATATTTGGATTCGATGGCATCATAGTTTGTCCATCTATACAAAATTGAGATATTTATTGTAAGGCAAATTTGCGAAGACCCAAGACAAGAATTTTAGAAGTCCATTTTCTGACCCGAATCAAATTTATCAAGAACCGTCTTGATGAACTTCAAGTTATTGCACTGAGATTGTGCACATGTAAACGTTCCTCTTATGTCAAAACAAATTTAAAATTCATCTGCAAAAATCAGTAACATGAACATATACCAAATGTCAAATGATGATATGTAATATATTTATTTCGTAATACACGTAAAAAAGCAGCTGAAACAAGTTTGAAATTGTATCGTAACTGTCGGAAAACAATAAACAACTTTTGAGAATTCCAGAACATAATTGTCAAGAGTTATAGTTTAGCTCGACATGATGGTTCCATAAGAACAACATGTGAACTCTCCATATACTAACATGAATCATATGTTTAAATCCTCAAATTGAACCACATTTCATAAAATTTAAAAACATATCAACCTACAGATTCAGCCTATATTTAAATTAAACTCAAGAATTTCATCCAAACACACTTGAACTGACCATAAATTGATTCAGCAAATCACTGTCAATAAAAATCCCAACATATACATTTCAATTATTTTACTTACAAACCGAATAATCAAGTCTTTGAGAAAACATAATCATATAAGAAGCATAACTCCGTATTCATCCAAAATCGGATCAATGATCTGATAAAAAATATCAAAGTGTATAGATAAATGAACAAACTTACAAATAAATGTAACTAAGCTGATCTAGAAATCAAAAAATGAGACTAACTTGTACAAACTCAAAACCAAATATATAACACAATTTAACATTAATTTAGCTTAACAATAACCTCTAAAACAATAAAATATTTGAAAATAAATCTTCTATAAAACTTCAAAACCAAATAAAATTGCAAAAACTATACAACTAACACTAAACGAGAGCGTACAAAATTTTCTTACATTCTTGACTCCAAGTGTAGCCTAAATGTAATCCACTAAATAAGAGAGCACTACATTTTTCACATATTATCGCTTTTTCATTAGCAAAGCACATATGTTATTAAACATTAAGTAATCCTAGTTATACTTATAAATGAAAAAATCTAGTTCAAAGAATACGAACACCAAATAAAAAAATAAATAAAGGAACAAATTTAAGTTTTCCATAAATCAAGCAAAATGAAAAATTATACCCAACATTACATGGAAAATACTTGAAAATCTCAATTTTTTTAGGAACATGAATATAGTCACTCATTAAAATCGAAACCCTATATGTGAATTTTTTTTTCCCTCAACTTCAAATCATAACCAACCATAATACAAATAAAGTACAAATTATTCAAAACATTAATTAAATCTAAAAGAAAATAAAAATGATATTTACCTTGATTTGAAGTTGGAGCCAAATACCAACCGTCGGAGACTAAACTTGAATTTTACTTCGACTGGGTATAGGTTATCGATCGTGAGATGGAAAAGTGGGTACTGTGTGTGAAAAGTCTTCAAATTCGAATGAATGTGTGCACCTTTGTTCCCATTTTGTATGAAATGGTTTTAGATGGTTGATTTACAATGTGGAATGGGGCATACGCATTAAATTGGGGAATGGGTTTAGAAATATGTGTGGATGCATTTGATGTGATATTTTTCAATTTTTGCAAAGATTATTATGTTCATGTTTGGTACACATTAAAATTTTTATTTTTATTATTTTATTTATTTTTAATCACATATTTTTCATTAAAATAATATTTTTCATCACATCAATAATTTTTCTTTATTTTCAATTACACATTCTTAATTAATTTATTATTTCAGAATACATTCTTTTAAAATAAGGTGGCTCAAACACATGAATGATATTTTAAATTTCAATTCAAAAAGTGACATGGGCGCAATATCCCCTTTTTATTTTTATTTTTATCCAGTTTTTTTCGCGTTCACACAGCTGCCATTAGTTTAAATTAAAGGAAGTCGACAAGCTTTTGGTCAAATGGGGTCCACAGTTTGAGTGAATAAATTGTTAAAAAATGATTTCATATACATCACTTTGTCAATGAAGCCACTATTGTTGACTTCTTTTATCTTTGTTTGTTGCCTGTTCAAGGTCTATTGAGATTTGGTTTTCCCTGTTAAAATATCAACATGTTCAGTAATGAAAGAAAAAAAAAGTTGAACCCCAATTTTGAGGGTCCGCCCCGTTTCGTCCCATTCCTAAAGTATTGTGGAGAAAGTAAATCTTGAAATGTGCATCAACAGATTATGGTACAAGAACTGTCATATTGCTATCCACAAAGAGTCCAATTTCAAACCTTGTAAGAGGCAAGAATCGAACTTTCACACTTCGGCTGCCAGCTCAAAAGAGACTACCTCACCTCTGTCATTTGCACCACTGAATTATGCCCCGAGGGCGTCTACATGTTCAATAATAGTTAAGTCTTTACATAGTTAGCGTTTTACCTAACCAACGTATGTACCCAAAATAAAATGAAAAAATAAAAATGAGAGGGGGTTCAAACTTCTTTAACTCAAAAATAAAAAATTAAAAAATAAAAAAATCAATTTTAATTTGAGTTTTATGAGCTCCAATATTGAGACTAAGTGTGATAGAATGATAAAATTTGAAATAAAATTGAAGCTCGATAAACCAATTGGACTGAATTAAAGGTCGATACCCAATTTAAAGTTTGTTGAACGTTAAGTGATCGCATATGAAATTTATCCCTCTTTATAATTCAAAAGTATCAATGTAAGTAATTGTTTGAGGCTTATTCTCCAAAAACTCATTTTTTTCAATTTTTTTTTTAACTATACATTATTTTCAATAAAATAATTTTGCAACTTGTAAGTGGACTCAAAATTTACTTTTTAATCATAAATTCTTTTTAGCATAAAATGGGACTAGTCAAAGTTTGCCCCGTTAGTCTCAAGTCCATCTTTTTAAGACGGCCGATAGTTGTGCTCCCTCCTAGTTTTTCAAGCTTGTCTAATGCAATTTCTATTTTTTATAGCTGAAAGTAAATCCAATTCGCGATGGACGCCATTGAAGAAGTGGAGCTACCAACAAGAGGTTTGTTTATTTGTCATTTTCCTTCACTTGTTTTGATTTTCGGTAAAAAGTCTTTGTTTGGTTGTTTCCTCAATAATGGTCATCCAGCACTTCTCAAAGCAAAAGATTTCATCGTTGCAGCTATATGCCTCGATTTGAAAACGTAGTTTGTTAATTGAAATATTTGTTGCTGTTTCTTGTTTTTTTACCAGTGAAAGAATCAAATTCTGATGATACAAGACAAAGACAGCAACTTCCTGCAAAAAAACGCTGGGGATGGTGGCTTCGCATATTTCTTTACAGTGTCTTTCTACTTGCTGGTCAATCTACAGCCACCCTCTTGGGAAGATTATATTATGATAAAGGTGGGAATAGCAAATGGATGGCAACATTAGTTCAATCAGCAGGCTTCCCTATCTTAATACCTCTGTTACGTTTCTTTCCTCGATCCTCGGCCTCAGCCGGAGCCAGCGAGTCGATCACCACCACCACCGTCACCTCCCTTTTGTTGTTGTACCTATTTTTTGGGCTACTCTTGGCAGGTGACAACATGATGTACTCATAAGGACTTCTGTATCTTCCGGTCTCTACATATTCCCTCATATGTGCAACTCAACTAGCTTTCAATGCCCTCTTCTCCTTTCTACTGAATTCCCAAAAATTAACTGCTTTAACATTCAACTCTCTTGTGCTACTCACAATCTCTGCGACCCTTTTAGCAGTTCATCCAGACTCTGCAGATAGCACAACCCAAGTCTCCAAATCCAAGTACATAAGTGGTTTCCTATGCACGCTCGGTGCATCAGCCACGTATTCTCTCTACCTCTCCCTATTAGAGCTATCTTTCAAGAAAATAATCAAGAGAGAAACATTTGATGCTGTTCTTGATATGCAAATCTACCCGTCATTTGTTGCAACTTGTGCCTCTATTGTGGGACTTTTTGCTAGTGGAGAATGGACAAATTTGAGAGCAGAAATGAAAGAGTTTCAACTAGGTAGGGTTTCCTATGTTATGACCCTGGTTTGGACTGCAATAACATGGCAAATATCTTCTGTGGGTTTGTTGGGTTTGATATTTGAGGTATCTTCTTTATTTTCTAATGTTATTAGTACTGTTTCACTGCCCATTATTCCAATTCTTGCTGTTGTATTTTTCCATGACAAAATGGATGGGGTGAAAGTCATGGCCTTGCTGCTTGCTATTTGGGGCTTTATTTCTTACGTGTATCAGCACTATCTTGATGAATTTAAACATCAATCACCCAAACATGTTGCTAATCAAGTGTAAATTGTAATGTTTGGAGTCCAGTGATTCTAGGAACACATTTAAAGTGAATTCTACATCAAACTCTTGTATTCTAAATTCTTTTGCCTGTTGTAATAGTTGAATGGAATTATATAGTCATCGTCCTCTCTGCTCCTCTACTTTACAGATCTTTCGGACATTCCATATAAGGACCTTCCCATGCAACTACTGTTGTTTTTATATTTCCCCTCACACCTTAGTGTTGTCTCTGGTTTTTCATGTTGTGCTTTAGTCTTTTGTTCTAATCGCTGTTCAAAATTTTAATGAGACACTGCTGAGAACTGAAATGTTTAAATGTTCTTGAAAAATTTTGTACAAGTGAAACTCGTGCTGAAATGAGAAATTCAAACATAGGTTGTATCAAGATAGTGCTCCAAGTTTTGTCCCTTTAAAGCAACTTCATCTTCTCTACATCGCTATGATTCACTCCCTTCATCAACAATAAATGTAATAAAATTTTGCATAAATCCACAGAATTTCATCAGCTCAGTCTCAATTAAATCAGTAGAACCCGTGCTTCTTAGTATCAATTTCATAAGTTCACAAATAAGATCAAGCGAATAAGGCATTTATCAAGTTTGTATGCACATTATAACTCACCAATGTTCTTGAACTGGAAAGCCATTATATAAAACAATCATAGTGCGCTGAAGATAGCAAATATTTCACATACTCTCCAGAAATTTGAGTTGAAAAAATTTAGAATAGTAAAAACGAGAAGCAATTAGTCAATCACATAACCAAATAGGTCATCAATATGTCACCTTTTCAAAAAATTCCATAACCAACCACCCAAGTAACAAGAAGACGGGAAAGCAGTGATTGCCTCACATTACAATACCATCACTAAAGAGGAGACCCACGATGACCATGTTACAGAAAATGTCCAAAGAAATGTGGTGATTTCATCAATCCAATTCCACAAGTTCAAAATTCCACTGCAATTGATTATAAAAATGCATTTGCAATCCATAAAGAAGTGACAAAAATTATCGAAGTATTATGCTTGTAATTGGCTGTTTCATTAACAGATAGATGACCACAAATCGAGCTGATGCAGACACTACCCATATGAAAAATTAAAGCTTCTTGATAGGCTTTATCTAGATGACAGAAATCCGTATGCATCGTTCATGTTTCATATCAACAATTGGTAATCAAGCCTAATATGGCAAGATGTACACGCTCGCAAAAACATCTTTGTGGTCCATCACCTCAGTGATAAGAAAACTAGAAGGCATTCATTTGCTTCATCGCATACCAACTCTAGAAATAAAAGCCATGATCTTTTGCGTGATAATTTCACCAGATTGAACCCACCCTCCCAGATCAAATTGTAAAACGAAATCAGGTAGTTTTGTCCGACTTATTCCCCAAACTCGAGATTTCCAACCACACTGATTATTAAGACTTGGGGTTCCATTTTAAAAGGTCATTATTATTAAGAGAAATAGATATGTTGGTCTATACTTCGATAACTAGCCGATGTGAAATTTATCCTTAAACATATCCCTGCAAGATGATGACTCGTTTAATTCGACTAATTTTAAAATTCTTGTGCTTTTTTTAGTCTTAATCGGATCGAATTGCTCGTTGGTATTTGTTGGGCTTTAATACTATATTAAAACTTTGGATTCCATCTTAAAATATCCATATTAAGAGAAGTAATTCAAGTCCTTATGCTGGTCTATATTTTGATAATTAGTCAATGTGGGATGAAAAGGAAAAATGCAAATGCAATCAATAAAGAATGAAAGTGACTAAAATGTATCTGTTAGTGAATGACACCAGGAGTTGGCTAGTGTCAATTAAATAGTTAATCAATCACAAGCCAAGTTAATGGAGTCACTAGTATGTGCTTCTTGAGGTCATGTCATGTCCTGTCCTGTCTAGATTATAGATTGTTTATATTTCATATCAAGGATTGGTAAACAGGCCTAGTATGATCTTTATGGTCATCTCTGCCGAAGGAAAATGATCAAACAGTTTATGTGCCTTAATTCCCAAAATTTTCAGTAGCACGCCTGGCCTGCACCAGTAAGTCATATGTATGTTCTATTCTTTAGTTCAATGCTCTAAGCCTGAGAAATCCCTATCCACCAAAATCTATATATATAATCAATCTATAGAGAACAACCTACTACAGAAAATGATGCTTCATTGCTTCGCATTTCCAACAAAGATAAACATACCAAGATTCAAACTTGTTACAAAAATTATCCCAAACAAACAACAAAGCCAATTCACTTTCTTTCAGAGTTATTATACTCAGAAATAAAAAGGATAATAAATATCACCGAATTGTTTCCATCGAATTTTTGTTACTTAATATTGACGGCGGCTTCTTTGGGAGTCTTGGCAGTAATAGACAGGGCATGTAATCCAGACTGGAGTTCATCCGACAAGAGCTCATACACCATACGGTGTCGTTTAACGAGTGTCTGGCCCTCGAATTTGCTTGATACAATTTTCACGTTGAAATGGGTCTCGGTTGCGCCGCTGTCTTTGACGGCGGCGTGGCCGGCATGCTGGTACGACACATCCTCCACCTCCAACAAGGCGGCTTCCAGCGCCGCCTCCAGCTTCGTCTTCATCCTGCTTGCCCGTGACAGCAAAGCCCGCGACGCCATTTGCACTCACTGTGTGGGATTTCTTCGTATCAATGGCATAAATTACCTAGCCCTTTTTGCCAGTTTCACAGGAATTATATATTAATTTCAATAAAGAAATTCGATTTTGAGGGAACCTTTCACCAAACGGTTCCTTGACTATACTATTTCGAACAATTGGGTCCCCAATATAATAATATTATCATTTAGATACTCACACATTCACTTTTGGTGCATGTTAGTCTTTATGTATGGAAAATATAAATAGAACATATTCTGCACGCGACCACTTATATAGAAAGGTTAATTTAGTCAAATTTTTATATTTATTAACAAATAGATGAAAAAAGGAAAATGAAAAAACAAAAGAAAAAAGATTGTTCTTGGCATGGACGTAACTTTTTTTTTGACATATTTTCAAATAAAATCATCTAAAATGGTTATAAAGTTTCAAACTTAAACCAAACCATTTAAAATGATTTGGGAAAAACTCAAACATGAAATAAACGATTTTGTTCGATAACTACAATTTCTTCAATTTTTTTTCTTCCAGTTCACTTTATTGTAACTTGTTTATTAATTTCAAAATATCTTTTTATTTATTGATGATGAAACAAGACAAATTGTAATACATAAAATTTCATGGGATATGATGATGTGTCAATGTTTAAAGCTTGAGAAGCTTTTGGTCAATTTGTAGTCTTTCAATTTTATCGGGGACTTCGCTGTAACTATTATTAAGAAATATATTTATCGATGGGAAAATGATGATTTTAAGATTGAAAAATTACTAAAATACGTTTTACTTAGTATACCACGTTATAATCTCACTACAATTAAAATATGTTCACAATAAATACACCACAACAAATTTACAATTATAGTCCTAATCCAATAAAAACTAAAATAACTTTTGGAGATTATGCCAGAGGAAAAATCATTGATATTGAAATCATTGAAGATGTTTGAAATTGATGAGTTAAAGTTAATTAACACTCCTATAAGTTCATCAATCAAATGAACAAAAATAATCAAGATACTTCTATAAACATAACAAAATATCGAGGTATGATGAAATATCTTATTTAATCGCAAGTAAACTCTATATTATATTTAGTATGTGATTATGTGCTAAATTTCAATTTAATACTCAAGAATCACACATTTGTGTCATAAAACGAATTTTAGATATCTTAATGTAATTAAGGCTTTACGTCTATTGTATTCTAAAAGCACCCAAAAGTGGAATATTGTATTTAAGGAAAATCAATTGGCCGATATTTTCACTAAACCTCTAACACTTGATAGATTTTCATATATTCAAAGAGGTTTAGGAAATATTGATGAATTTGAAGTAGATGGCTAAATGCTCTCATATTTCTATGTGCATTATTGGTTTGAACTTATATAAATTTTATCTCAATTATTATGCTTTTGTCATTTTATCACTCATGCTTTGATTATTATTTTATTATAAGTGTGATGATTATCCTCTTATTCAAACTTGTATATATTTGGTGGCATCTTGTATTTAATTGAGGGGGAATATATTACTATTTCCATGGTTAATTTAAAGTTTTAATCTTATATACAATAATCTTCATCTCATAAGTGCTATCATTTTGCTAATACTAAAAGGAGAAATTGAGTAAGATAAATTTGAAAAGCATTAAAAAAGGAGAATTTTTATTGTTTCCTATGGTCGTCTTTTGATCTTAAATGCTATATCTTTTTGCTTATGTCAAAAGGGAGAAATGGAGTGAGATGATTATGCATGTTTTGACTTAAAAATATAATATGCTTTAAATGTATTATTATTGATTTGTAAAAGATAGAGAGAATATGAATTACATGATAAATTTATAATATATATTCCTTTATTAATATGATATCAATTGTTCAATTTTACCTTACAAATCATCTTATTTGTCATAATAAAAAAGAGAGAAATTGTTGACCTATGATTAATTTCATCATTAAAGTTTTGATCATAACAAACAAG